>CABHPQ010133871.1:994-27723 GCA_902168405.1 Peromyscus aztecus
CTCTGTAGATCAGGCTGGCCTCGAACTCACAGAGATCCTCCTGGCTCTGCCTCCCGAGTGCTGGGATTAAAGGTGTACGCTGCCACCGTCCGGCTTATTTTAATTTTTTTTTTAAGGTAGGGTCTTCCTAGCTCTGTTGCTTGCAACTTACTATGGTGTAGACCAGGCTGACCTCAAACTCCAAGACCCATCTGCCTCTGCCTTCAGAGTGCTGATATTAAACCAGTGAGTTAATAGCTTTTAGTGTTTGTATTAATATCTGTGCCATAGAGACTTATTCAGAGAAGGAGATAACACTGACCCAAAACATTCATTTAAATCTTAGAATAATGTTTGCCCCCAGCAATATCGTTTCTGTCGCTGTTTTTTGAGATAGGCTGTCACTGTGTAGTTCAGGCTGGGATTGATCCCAAGTACTGGGATTCAGGCATTATACCACCACACCTGCCTTCACTAAACCTTTTTGTACAGTACTAGGGATTGAATCCAGGATCTTAAGTATGCTAAGGCAAACACTACCATTGAAGTATATTGCCAGTTCTTATAAATCTATAAAAAGGAAAGCAGGTTTAGAAATGTTCATCTGACCTGTTGTGTGTGTGTGTGTGTGTGTGTGTGTGTGTGTGTGTGTGTGTGAACCACAGCCCTCACTCGAATTAGAGGATAACTTTGTGAAGTCTGTCCTTTCACCTTTCCACGGGTCCTAGGAATTTGACCTTTTGTTCTTTGAGACAGGGTTTCTCTGCCTCTACCTCCTAAGTGCTGGGCCTAATGGCGTGCGCCACCAACCCCCAGCTGTTTGTTTGTTTTTTTAATACTTTCTAAAAGATTTATGTATTTTACTTTATGAATGTTTTGCTTTCATGTATGTATGTGCTCACTGTATATGCCTGTTGGATCACCTGGAACTGGTGTCACAGGTGGTTGTGAGCCACCATTCAGGAGCTGGGAATCTAACCTAGGTCCTCAGCAAGAGCAAAAAAGCTCTTAACAGCTCAGCTGTCTCTAGCCCTCAGCTGTTTTCCTGATACAGGGTTGTATATATTCCAAACTGGCCTGGAACTGTGTATGAGGGCATGACCTTGAATTTGTGTTCCTTAGCCCCCTGCCTCCTAAATACTAGAATTGTAAGCATGTGCCACCCTGTCAAGCTTTATGTGGCCCTGGACTCAAACCCAGAGTTTCTCACATATTAGGCAAGAAACACTGCCACCTCAGCTGCATTCTTAGCTCAGTAGCTTGAACTTTTTTATATATGTATCCCTCCATCCCCATTTTGTAACTTTAATTGAGGTCAAGTATGGCTTGACTTCTCTTAGACTGCCAAAGACTAGAAAAACCCTCTCTTATTTTCATCAAAATTATTGTGAAAACAAAAGCAGAAGTAGGTTTTCAAACTGTGTGTGTGTGTGTGTGTGTGTGTGTGAGTGATACAGTTTACTTTAAATGATAGGCTTAATGGATACAGATGAAACCATTCCCGTCTTATCCTCAATCCGATGCATCTGAACTGGAATCCCTAGAGTCTTGCCTGGTCTGTATAATCAGTCTTGGTGTTGAGCCGTTCCTGTTGTCTGTCTCTGAAAAGAGCTCTTACTTAAAGGACCCCTTCAGCTTCAGATGTCATGAAATGTTTTATCTGGTTCTAATAGAATTCTTAAAATTTTACCACATTTGACAAGAGTCATCTTTAAAAATTCAGTATCTTTGATATGTAGATTTTTGTCTGAATTTGGCACTTTTAGAAAATACGTTATTTTTTATTCTTTGAATTTCATACATGCATAGTCTGTTTTGGTCACATTTACAGCACTTTTTATTTTTCACTGAGCCCTGGAAAAAGCTTTTGATGGGTATTATTTTGATGTATATCTTAGAGATTCCTGAGCCACTCTTTTAGGCAAAATTTGCCACAGAAACACATTATGAACAGTATGGTTCTGGCAGGGATTTGAATCCTGTGTGTGTGTGTGTCTGTGTCTGTACCAAATGGCCTTCTGTGTTTGAGGTTTCTGCTGACTTTATAGGTCTTCAGCTTGGGTTTTGATGTTTTGAGTGCCTGTCTGCCTGCCTCATCTAGCACCACCCCCAGCCCTTTTCCAGTTGGCTGCATCTCATCTGTTGTGGGCTAAGAAACCAGATCACGGAGCTTATTAAAATTGTGTCTAAAATAAGAACCAGTAGGCTCTGAGTGAAGAGGGCTTCATGTGTTCTGTGAACTGTATGGTCTCTTTGGCTGATCAAAGACCTTTTTGACTTCCTGTTTTTCCTTTTACCTTCACTTGTTAAGATGCAGGTGCCCTTGCTGAAATACAGGCTGGCTTTTTCTGTTTTTGAGAAGGGTAACAGGCTAAATATCTTGGTTTCTCTGGGAGTTGAAGACTGACAAAAAGATGCTAGACCTGGGGTGAAGGTAGAGTGCTTGACTAGTTTGCAAAGCCCTGTTTTGATCCCCAGCACCTTGTGGGGTACTTCTGTAATCCCAGAACTGAAGGAGGTGACAGGAGGATCAGAAGTTCAAGGTCATCCTCAGCTACATGTTAAATTTGAGGCCAGTCTGGGATATAGAAGATTCTTTCTTAATAAATGAGCAAGCTAGGATACTTTTAAACCCAATAATGCCTTGCATATTTTAATAGTGTCTTGATAGTTACAGTTTTGAAACAAAGTAATGCCATCATTGATCTGTATTTATGGCAAGCTCTAAGACCTCAAAGAGACAAAACAAAGTTCTCAAATAAGGTTTTGAACTCAAGGTCAGACAACTAAAGTGATCAAGGAGAATGAGGGATCTAGAAAATAGGGCACCTGCTACCTATCTCCCTTTAAATGTTGCTATTGCCAAGATCTGTGGGTAGCATTGGCAGATAGATAATCCTGTGTGTGTGTGTGTGTGTGTGTGTGTGTGTGTGTAGAGGTTACTGTACAGCTTTGACTGGTCTGGAACTTGTTATGTAGACCGAACTGGCCTGGAATTTAACAGAAATCTGCCTGCCTCTGCTGGGTGGGTAGTACTATTGCGAGTTCTAATATTACTAAATTTAAAAATATTACTTAAAAATAGTATTGACCATATAGGAATAATTCAGGATAAAATGTTTGCCACTCCGCTTACTCGTCAGTATCTCAGAATATAGAAATGATACTGTGCTAGAAATATATGCTGTGTATTACATTAATATTATTAGAGGTAAGGGTTGAGTAATTTTGGGCAAAATGATGAACAGATGAACAAATATTCCTGTGGAATACTGAGTACTAGCATATGTGGTTGGATTACTGCCTTGGAAAGCAGGCATAGCTTATTCCAAAAGATAAACTTTATGATAAAGTTTTTTGGAAAGTCTCCTCCCCTCATTAGACAAAGATTCTTAGATGGGCGTAGTCCCAGCTAAATTGAGAGACTGAGGCAGGAGAAATGCTTGAGTCCAGGCGTCCAGGATCAATGTGGGAAACATTAAGAACCCATTTTTTAAAAAATAAAACAACGGTTGGCATAGCCAAATCCTGGAACACATTCTTAGTGCATGCTTGGTTCATGCCTATCCACAACAGTAAAGTCTCTTCAGAGTGTATTTTTGTTTTGTTTTGTTTTGTTTTGTTTTTTTGAGATAGAGTTTCTCTGTAACAGTCCTGGCTGTCCTGGAACTCAACTGAGATCCACCTGCCTTTGCCTCCCAAGTGCTGAGATTAAAGGCGTGCACCATCACCTTCCAAGCCTTGTTTTGTTTTTTTGAGACAGGGTCTCTTATGAAGTCCTGGCTGAGGTGGAACTCACTGTGAACTCACAGAGATCCTCCTGTCTCTGTTCCCCAGCTGCTGGGATTAAAGATGTGGGCCACAGGCGGGGTGGGAGGGGGGAGAACGGGGGAATTTATGGCTGATATGTAAAGTTGAATTATATTGTAAAATAAAATAAAATAAATTAAAAAAAGAGTTTTCTAAGGCTAACATGTTTCATTTTATAAAAACCATATGTTAATATTAAAGCAAGATAATATAATTTTAAAATGTTATACTCATAAAAAAAAAAGATGTGGGCCACACATAACTGTTTTACTGAGGAATAAGAAGTATTGGAAGAAAGGTCATTTTAAGTGTGAATCTGAGTGATAAGGGGTAGTTTTGATCTTACAATTCTGAATATTGTAATCAGAGAGATGGCTGCTGAAATATCCTAGGTAGTTCCAGGACAGGAATTCCTGAATGATGCCTGCTGCTGACAGAACTGTTACAGCCCTCATTTTGGAAATGCAGGTGTACACTTGTTTTTTCTGTACAAATAAAGTTTTGATGGTTTCTAATGTAAGGAAATAAACTCCCATTTGTTCTATGTAGAGCGTCAAGTGAGATACCATGTAATAGATTTGTAATACTAGCGCTGCAACATACTCTAGAGTTGCTATCTGACAAGACAGTGTGACTTGATTAGTAAGACTAGAGCTGAAGGCCTGGAGGAATGACTCAGAGGTAAAAGCACTGGCTACACTTCCAGAACACCAGGGTTCGATTCCCAGTTTCCCACATGGCAGCTTATATTGTCTGTAACTCCAGTCTCAGGCACACACAGTACAGACATACATACAGACAAAACACATAATTTGTTTTTCTTTTTTGAGATAGTTTTATATTATGGGTGTTTTGCCTGCATTTACATATGTGTACAAAACCACATGCATGCAGTGCTTGTGGAGGCCAGAAGATAGTGTCTGATCCCCTGAACTATAGTTACATAGTGAGTGCTAGGAATCTAACCCTAGAAGAACAGCCAGTATGAATGCTCTTGGCTGCTGAGCCACTTCTCCAGCCTCCTGAAGCTATTTTAAAATTTTCCTTTGGGTCGGTTGGCCGGCCGGCGGCGGTGGTTCATACCTTTAATCTCAGCACTCAGGAGGCAGAGCTAGGTGGATCTCTTAAATTCAAGGCTACCCTGGTCTACAGAGAGAGAGAGATCCAGGACAGGCACCAAAACTACACAGAGAAACCAAAAATAAATAAATAAATAGTCCCCCCCCCCCCTTGAAGCCAGGTGGCACACACCTTTAATCCCACACTTGGGAGACAGAGGCAGGTGAATCTCTTGAGTTCAAGACCAGCCTGGTCTACAGAGTAAGTTCCAGGACAGTCAGGGCTAAAAAGAAACCCTGTCTCGAAAAAGCAACAAAATCATAATAGTAATAATAAAATAAAAATTTCCTTTTATTTGAATTAAATCTTTTATTTTCCTTTTGGAGAGGAAGCAGCATCAGGGATTGAACCTAGGGCATTAAGCATTTGAGATTTTTTTTTTTTAAGATTTATTCTTTTGGGCCAGCGGTGTTGGCACACCTTTAGTCCCAGCACTTGGGAGGCAGAGGCAGATGGGTCCCCAAGTTCCAGGATAGCCAGGGCTACACAGAGAAACTCTGTCTCAAAAAACCAAAAGAAAAAAAAAAGATTTATTGGGGGGGGGGGCGCTGAGTGTGGTGGCGTATTCCTTTAATCCTAGCATTCTGGAGGGAGGCAGAGACAGGTGGATCTCTGAGTCTGAGGTCAGCTTGATCTACAGAGCAAGTTCCAGGACAGCTGGGACTAATAGAGAGATCCTGTTTCCAAAAAAAGGAAGAAAGAAAGGAAAAAGAAAAAAAAAATCCCTTATTTATTTTGTTTTTTCTAGACAGGATTTTCCCTGGTCTTGAATTCACAGAGATCCACCTTCCTCTGCCTCTGAATGCTTGGATGTACCACCATGCTAGCCTGTTTTGTTGTGTTTGTACATATGGTTTCATGTAGCCCATGTTGACCTCATACTCAACTATGTAGCCCAGACTGACTAAATTCCTTTTTCTGCTTCCACCTGTGCTGGACTTACTGGATATACCACCACATCTGACAACTTTACTAGTTTTCTTGAATCTTGACTTTTTTATCTTCATGGGGATATAAATGCCACATATCCTGCAGTCTAGAGATTAAAAAAAAAAAAAGTGAATAGTGGTTGGCCATTTAAGAATATATAAAAGTCATGTTTTATTTTGTTTTTGAGGCAGGGTCTCAGTATGTTGTCCTGGCTGGCCTGGGACTCACTATGTAGACCAAGCTGGCATCTTAACTCACATCCATCTGCCCACCTCTCTAGCCTTCTGAGCGCTGGAGCTAAAGGTGTGTATCAGTATGCACAGCTCATTTCTGACTTTCCCCTTAATAATTTTTTTTTTTGGGGGGGTGTTTCGAGACAGGGTTTCTCTGTGTAGTTTTGTTGCCTGTCCTGATCTCACTCTGTAGACCAGGCTGGCCTCAAACTCACAGAGATCTGCCAAGCTCTGGAGTGCTGGGATTAAAGGCGAGTGCCACTAGTGCTGGGCTCCCCCCTCCTAATAATTTATATGTACCATGTGCATGTCTGGTGCCGCCAGAGGCCAGAAGAGGACATCAGATCCCCTAAAACTATTTACATTTGTGAACCTCCATGAAGGTTCTGGAAACCAAACCTAGGTCCTCTGGAAGAGCAGCTAGTGTTCTTAACTCCTGAGCCATCTCTTCAGCCCCTAATTTTGTTACTATGTTTTGTTTTTTAGATAAGAGTCTCACCATGTGGCCTTGGCTGGCGTGGAACTCACAGTAGATCCTGTCTCTGCCTCCTGAGTGCTGGGATTAAAGGTGTGTGCCACCATGCTGGGCTTTATTTTTGTTTGTTTGTTTGTTTTGTTTTTTGAGACAGGTTTCTCTGTGTAGCCCTGGCTGTTCTGGAACTCACAGAGATCCACCTGCCACTACTTCCTAAGTGCTGGGACTAAAGGCACGCTCTGACTATTACGTGTTTGTGTCTGTCTTTCTGCTTGTGGGTTTATGCATGTGAGTGTAGGTGCCTAAGGAGGCCAGAGATGTTGGAATCCATGGAGCTGGAGTTATAGGCAGCTTTCTGCCACCTGATGTGGGTGCTGGGAACCAGATCAGGTCCAGTCTCTCCAGGCCCACAACAGTATACCATTTAATATCCACAGTTTAATAAAGTAACTGCTTTATCAGCCTTTGGGCTTTTTCATTTGTTTAATTTTTATGAAAATCTAAAACTCAGGCCTATAGAAAAATTGCAAATCTAGTAAAAATCTAGTGTTATTTTTCTTCAGCTATTTCTAAGGAATCTGCTGGTGTGGTGCCATGGCAATCCCTAGTTTTATTTTTTTATTTTTCTGAAGTAGGGTCTTGTTACCTGGGCTGGACTCAGGCTTGGCTCTGTAGCAGAGGATAACCGCAAATTCATGTCTCTACCTCCTAAGTGCTGGAATTAGAGGAGTATGGGCCATGCCTCCTTTAGTTGAGTTAGTTTAGGCTTTTTTCATATTTCCATATATTAGGTTTAATTTGATTGTCTAAGACAGGAATGTCTTTGAAGCTCAGTGTTGTGTATCTCTGCACCTTAGGTGGTGGATGATTTGTTTAGTTGGCTGTTTTTCATCGCATCCTGTCTGTTGGGATGTTGTCATTTTGAACCATTGCTGAGAGCTGCTCCAGTCATTTAAGTTGTCTCCCATTTTATCTCCCGTCTTAGGAATACTTGTCGTCCTGTATGTATCAGCTGTCTATTGCCACACAAGAAAGTGGCTGCTTAAGACACACCACACTCCTCATACAGGGTCTGAGAATACAGCTAGGTGCCTCCTGGGTGCAGGGCTTAAAGCTATGCCCTACCTTGCCCAGTCCTAAAATTTTAATTGCATGTATGTGTTTAATTAGGTGCTCATGAGCACGGGGTGTTAAGGAGTTGAGAACTGAACTCAGGTCTTCCTCAAGAGCAATATATTCTCTTATCTGCCGAGCCGTCTCCAACCTTCCTACTTTAAGAGTGCTTTCTCTTAAATGTAGGAGGTCCTGGGTTCAGTCTCCCTCTTCAGGGAACCACAGTTATGCTAAAGCATTGATTTTTTTTTTTTTTTTTTTGGTATGGATATACTCTCTTGTATACATACAAAGTAATGGAATCTAGACTGTGTTCCAGATTGGGCAGTTGTTTATAGTCCTACCAGGTTCTAGTATTTATACCTTCACCATTGCTCATTATCAAAATGCACATCACAAATCACAATGACTGTAGGATATCACTTGACACCCACTAGGAAAGCAGTAACTGTGTAGCCATCTTCTGGCCCTGATAATGATTTGTTAGGTGTATTTTATTTAGTAGATGCTACTTCTAGAAAAAGTAGAGTGCTTATGGGGAAGGAGGAAATAATTGGTAGCTGTTTTTGAAATACATGTATGTATATATGTGTGTACACACATATATACATGTATATATACATATATGTATATATTATATATATAATGTAGGAGCTGGAAAAGTGGCTCAGCAGTTAAGAGTACTTACTTACTGCTTTTCCAGAGAACCTGGGTTTGTTTCATAGCTCCCACATGGCAGTTCACAACTGTCTGTAACTCTAGTTTCAGAGAGTATGACACCCTCTTCTGATTGTTGTAGGTGAAACACCCATGCACATAAAAACACACACACACACAATGTAGAAAATAATTATCTTAACGTCTTAATTTTGATTAATCATGTGACACAATTTAATTTTGTACTGTATATATTTAAGTTTTAAGATTTTATTATTATTACTATTTTTCAAGATAGGGTTTCTCGTCCTGGAACTTACTTTGTAGACCAGACTGGTCTCTGAGTTTGAACTCAGAGACCACCTGCCTCAGCCTCCCTGAGTGCTGGGATTAAAGGCATTCTCAGCTATTTTTAGAGGGGGAGCAGAGTGTGAGTGTGTGTCTTGAGACAGGGTTTCTCTGTGTAGCTTTGGCTGTCCTGGAACTCCTTCCAGGACCAGGCTGGCCAGGAACTCACAGGGATCCACCTGCCTCTGCCTCCTGAGTGCTGGGTTATTTTTAAAATTTTAAATTACATTTTATTTAATTTATTGTATGTGGGTGCATGGGCTTATGCATGTGTCACAAAGTACACATGGAGGTCAGAAGACAACTTGTGGAAGTTTTCTTCTTTCACAGTGTGGGTCCAAGGTAGAGAACTCAGGTCATCAGGCTTGATGGGAAGCACCTTCCATGCTTAGCCATTCTGAAGGCCCTGTACTATATCATTTTGCTTCCTTGGATTCACTAAAAATAATTCTAATGCTGAGTATGGTGACAACACACCTGCAATTCTAGCACCGGAGAAGGGGAGGCAGTAGGAATTATGAGTGTTTTGTATGAATGACATATGTGCACCATGTATGTACTTGGTGCTTATGGAGTTCAGAAGAGTGGAGGGATGATTGTGAGCCATCTTATGTATGTTTTGAGACTTGGTTTCTGTGTAGCCCTAGCTGTCTTGGAACTCACTCTGTAGATCATCTGCCTTTGCTTCCCAAGTGGGATTAAAGGCATGCACCACCACTGTGCCTGGCTACATTATAATATTTTCATGCTTCTGTTATACTATAGAACACCTCTGCTTGCTGCCTTTTCTGTATTAATCCAAAAAATGCTTTGAGACCCCACAAGTAGCACTGTATGGTTTTTAAGCATTCCTTGGTAGTGGTGGGGGGAACAGGGATAATAGCAGACAGCTATAATCACTTTTATTTACTATTTATTAGTCTAAATCTGTGAAAGGTACAACATCACATGGATTCTGTGTCCAGTTGCTTTTGCAGGAAGGTTATTTTGGAATTTGTCATGAACCATGTCACTGTTTATACATAGACCTGAGCTATCTTTCCCCAGATTGCTCTGGTTTTGTTCAGTTTGCCTCCAGGAGTCACTGCATTGTTGTCTTTCGCTTTATACATATGAGCACATCTCTTGCCTAAGTAGAATTCATTTTCATCTTGGGCATAAATATCTTCAGTCTTAAGAAGAGCATTTACTTTTAGCCAGCAAAAATGGCCTTGACCCACAACCTTCTAGACATACTTGCATTCCCAGCAGCCCTCTGCAGGTGCCAAGATTGTGGAAATTGAATTTTTTTTAATGTGTATAAGTTTTACCTGTGTGTATGTATATGTACCTTGGCCTGTTGCCCAAGGAGATGAGACAAGAACATTGAATTCTCTAGGACTGAGGTTACAGAGATTTGAGAGCTGCCACGTGGATGCTGGTAATTGAACCTAGGTTCTCTACAAGAGCAGCCCAGTGCTCTTAACCTGCTGAGCCAACTCTCCAGCTGTGTGTGTGTGTGTGTGTGTGTGTGTGTGCAGAGATAGATAGTCTTACTCTTTAAGGCTGACTGTGAACTTGTAGCAGCACTCTTGCCTCAGCTGGAGTTAGCAGAAGTAATGATGAGAAAGGAAGGTTAGGTTGGTTTTTTTTTTGAGGCAGGGTCTTACATAGCCCAGGAAAGCATTGAACTTGTTATGCATTTTCTGGTCCTCCTGTTTCTGAGATCACAGTCTTTTGCCATCACACATGTGTTGGGGATCCAACCCACTGCTTTTTGTATACTAGGCAGTACTAAGTGACATCTCCAGCCCTTTTCATGTAGTTTAGGCCATCCTTGAACTCCTGATCCTCTTCTTTTTTAAAGATTTTTATTTATGTGTGAGTGCTCTATCTGCATGTATACCTGCATGACAGAAGAGGGCATCAGATCCCACTGTAAATGGCTGTGTGGGAATTGAACTCAAGACCTCTGGAAGAGCAGCTCTGAGCCATCTCTCCAGCCCCTGATCCTCTTTCTTATAATGTGAGCCGCCATATCAGCTTTGTCTTTCTACATTTTTAAAAATATCTTATTTTTTCATTTGTTTGTTTTGTTTTGTTTTTTGAGACAGGGTTTCTCTTTGTAACAATCCTGGCTGTCCTGGAACTAGATCTGTAGACCAGTGTAGCTAAAGTTTTCCTGTGTCCTGCTGGTCCCCAGCCGCTCAGACCCAAGTAAACACACAGAGGCTTATATTAATTTACTGTTCGGCCATTAGCTCAGGCCTACCACTGACTAGCTCTTACACTTAAATTCAGCCCATTTTTGTTAATCTATATGTTGCCACGTGTTCCGTGGGTTTACCTGTGTGCCATTACATGCTGCTCCCTGGACTGCAGGCTGGTGTCTCCTGACTCAGCCTTCTTCTTCCCAGAATTCTCCTTGTCTGTTTATCCCGCCTATACTTCCTGCCTGGCTACTGGCCAATCGGCATTTTATTTATCAACCAATCAGAGCAACATATATTCACAGCATATAAAACATCCCACAGTACCTCCCCTTTTATGTCTAATCAAAAAGGAAGGTTTTAACTTTAACATAGTAAAATTACATATAATAGAACAGTTATCAAGCAAGAATTACAGTTACAATATCTAGTCTATTTGTATTTGGCAGAATCAAAGAAAATATTCTTTCTAGCCTCTATTTGTGAGTCTAAAGTTTTATATCTAATTTATCTTTTATCATAACCAAGGAAAATTGTAACTATCTAGTCTTCAACTACATTAAAGACCTCAGAAGGATATAATATTACCTAACAAGAAGAGCATTGTAAGCAACTTCCAAAAATCTAGAATGACAGAGACAGCTGGCTGCCTGAACAGTCACCCAAAGTTTTTCTGCAATCTTGAGGCATCCATCTTCAGCCTACAGACCTAGAGTCTAGTTGCTTTCTCTGTGTCCTGTAGAATGTCTGGCAGTTTCCTCTGCAAAGCAGGAACCTGAAGGACCATTTTGCCTTGCAAAAAGTTTAGTGGTCACCTTCCTATGGGTCCTGCATGTATCATTAAACAGTCAATGCAAGGGCACTTTTTTATCCAGTGGCTAACTTTTGCCACAAAGAAAACAAACTCCATAATGAGTCTTCACTGCCCATTATCTTCTCTGAAGTAGATTGGTGCTGCCAGCAGCAGACATGTCTCAATGTCCACAAAGTCAAAGTTCTTAAAACATTTTAAATGCCATATTCTGTAGGTCTTTGAAGTGTTTGAAGATTACCTACCTAATTGAATTATATCTATGTATACCTAGAAAACTTAACATGACTATAAGTTTGACTATCATAGAAGACTAATTATTAATCTGTATTTCTTAATTATTCATTACAATTTCAAATGAGCTGTACAAACACAATACCTTAAACAAGAGTAAAAATATACGTACAGTATAACAAAGTTAACTTTAAATTTCTATCAGTAAACTAAAATCTATACCAATGTAAAACATTTTAAACAAGTTGCTCTTTAAAAGTAGGTTCAGCAATCCACCCTTTTATCCTGTCATATCTATAATCTATATTTCTATATCGAACCAGGCTGGTCTCAAACTCTCAGAGATCCAACTGCCTCTGCTCCTTGGTGGTAGGATTAAATGCGTGTGCTATCATGACCGACTTTGTTTTTAATATGTGTGTGTTGCTGTGTGGGTGTGGTACGCATAGGAATACAGTTCCCACAAAGGCCAGAAGAGTGGGGTCTCCTGGGGGTGGGTTTACAGGCAGATATAAAACTGCCAAATATGGGTGCTTATAACTCTTGTTCTTAACCACTGAGCCATTTCCCCAGCCCTTCTCTCCCCTCTCCCTTCTCTCCCCTCTCTCCCCTCTCTCCCCCCCCCCCCCCCAATCATTTCAAGGACCGCCTGGTTTACAGATTGAGTTCCGGAACCGCCAGGGCTACACACCGGAGAAACCCTGTCTTGAAAAGCCCCCCCCCCTAAAGGAAAAGAAACACATCAAAATACTAGTATTCAGTGACACTACCCTTCACCCCCTTTTAAGCTTGGGGTTTGGTGGTTAGTATTGTAGAAGGTGGCAGTAATCCCTTACTAATAAGTATTTTAGAGTTCTAGTTTTCTATGTAGTTGCTTTTAAAAGTAAGATTGAACTATTGGAAGGGACCATAGTAACTTAATGGCAGGACAGAAACTCTTCCCTAGTGTTCAGCATTTTCTTTGGAGCTTGGATAGTAGTGATATGTTTGGCGTTGATAACTATTAACATGGACTCTTCTCATCTACTTGGCTATGTGACACACTCATTTTGGAGAGCAGAGATAACCAATAACTGACAATAGAGGGGATTTCGTATCCTAACAGATCCTATGTCATAGGAGTCAGACTTGCCTTGGTACAGCCACCACTGTTTGTGAACTTGAGGAATTGGCAGAAACTAGCAGTTCTTGGCAGCTTCTGTTCTTACAAATGTTTGCGTTCCTTTATTTCAAAGGTAGTCTTTCTGAAATACTTTGATTTTCTTACCTAGCTTTGCCATTTACTTAGTGGTTTTCTACTTTGACTATAATTGTTAAAATTCTAATTTGTACTTTATTAGGTATGTGATCTTGTGGCTGCAGTATCAGAGAATGAGATAGTTGCTTTTCCATGTATCCATCTTTGTTATATCTAAAATGCAATCAAGAAAGAAAACATTGCGGGTTTGGCGATTTAGCTCAGTTGTAGAGTGCGTACCTAGCAAGCGCAAGACCCTGGGTTTGGTCCTCAGCTCTGGGGAAAAAAAAATCATTGGCTGGGCATTAGCAGAGGCAGTTGGGTATCTGTAAGTTCAAGGTCACCAGCCACAAACTGTCTCAAAAGAAGAAAGAAGGGAAAAACTATTGCCAGTTGAGTGTTATGTTGAAAAATATCATTTCAGTTGTGCTAAAAATGTGTGTACTACCTGACAGGCATGATGGTACACACCTGCAATCCTTGTACTTGGAAGGTGGAGGATAGGAGAATCTAGAGTCTAAAGGTAGCCTGGGCTGCAAGAGGCCATGTGGGGAAGAGGGGATATCATTCATGTAGTCAGTAAAAAACAGTATTACCTTCCTCTGGGTACTTACTATGTATTTCAAGTATATGGTTTATTTATTTAACTTTTATACACATAAAAAGTTAAGTGTGTAAGTATTTTGTCTACATGTATATCTGTGTACCATGTGAGTGCCTGGTGTCCACAGAGGCCAGAAGATGGCATTGGGTCCCTTGGAACTGGAGTTAGAGATAGTTGTGAGCTGCCATGTGGATGCTGGGAATTAAACCAGGGTCCCCCACAAGAGCAACAAGTACTCTTTTAACTGCTGAGTCATCTCTCTAGCTTCTCAGCTATATTTTGAACTGATATTTACTGGGCAGTTCCCAGGGACTTCAGTGTGCAAAAAGCTAGAGATCAGATTCCTTCCTATTTGTTATGGATTAAGAGACACTATATAACCACAGAAAAATTTTAACTATACTTAGTTATAAAAGCAACTTGAGGTTTTCCATAGTACTTAACAATAAATAAATGGTGAGAGAGTGAGGGGTTAGCAAGGCAGCAGTTAAGTGAAACGTAAAGGTACATGGAGGAAGTAGAAAAGGAGAGTGGGAATAGAAAGACTGTTCTAGACAGTATTCTCAGAGATGGAGATTGGTTGAAATTTAAAAGCAAGTGAATTTAAAAGTTCTGGAGCTGTTCATAATGCCACATACCTCAACACATCTCAACACTTTGGAAGCTGAGGCAGGAGGATCACAAGTTTGAAGTCACCTTGGTTACATAGTTAAAAACCTTATTTAAAAAACAAAACAAAACAAAACTGGGGAGTGGGGGGCTGGAGAGATGGCCCAGCAGTTAAGAGCACTGGCTGTTCTTCCAGAGGACCCAGGTTCAATTCCCAGCACCCACATGGCAGCTCACAACTGTCTGTAATTCCAGTTCCAGGGGATCTGACACCTTCACACCAATGCACATAAAATAAAGTTTAAAAAAAAAAAAAAAAACTGGCGTGGTGGTGGTGGTGGTGGACGCCTTTAATCCCAGCACTTGGGAGGCAGAGCCAGATGGATCTCTGTGAGTTCAAGGCCAGCCTGATCTACAGAGCAAGATCCAGAACAGGCACCAAAACTACACAGAGAAACCCTGTCTCAAAAAAAAAAAGAGAGAGAGAGAGAAAAAACAACGAGAGAGAGAGAGAGAGAGAGAGAGAGAGAGAGAGAGAGAGAGAGAGAAAGAAAGAAAGAAAGAAAGAAAGAAAGAAAGAAAGAAAGAAAGAAAGAAAGAAGAAAGAAAAGGTGTACCTTAGACTACTGTTCAGGATTAAAAAGAAAATCCTATTTATAATAATACATATGAATCTGGAGGACTTACTGTTAAGTTAAATACTCTAGGTGCAGACAGACCATAATACGAACTCACTTGTATATGGAATCTAAAATTCAGACTCAACTCATTTAAGTAGAGTAGAATGGGTCTCCAGGGCCTGGGGGTGGAAAGAAGTTGATCAAAGTTGCTTTGTAGACCAGGCCGGCCTCGAACTCACAGAGATCCACCTGTCTCTGCCTCCTGAGTGCTAGGATTAAAGGCGTGCGCCACCACCGCCCAGCTGATCAAAGTTTTTTGTTGTTTTGTTTAAGATCTTTTTTTTTTTGTTTGTTTTTGTTTTTGTTTTTGTTTTCAAGACAGGGTTTCTCTGTGTAGCTTTGCGCCTTTCCTGGAACTCGCTTTGGAGACCAGGCTGGCCTCGAACTCACAGAGATCCGCCTGTCTCTGCCTCCCGAGTGCTGGGATTAAAGGCGTGCGCCACCACCGCCCGGCTTTGTTTAAGATCTTACAAAATTTATTTTTAGTTTATGTATAGTGTATGTCTGTGCATCATGTATATGTAGGTGTCCATGGAGGCCAGAAGAGGGTGTTGGATCTGGAGTTACAGATGTTTGTAAGCTGCTCTGTGAGTGCTGGGAATTGGACCTGGGTCCTGGAAGAGCAGCTAGTGTGGCTCCTAACCACTGAGCCATCTCTCTAGCTCCTGGCCAAAATTTTGTTAGATTGGAAGAATAAATATAAATCTGTTGAGACTGGAGAGATGGTTCAGTGAGTAAAGGTGCTTGCCATTCAGATGTGGTGAGATGCAAGTTTGGTCTCTGGAACCCATGTGAGAGTGGAAGGAGAACTCAGACTTGAGATCTTACGCTATTGCAGGTGTGCCCACACAAACACATCATACCCCTTCACATACACAATAATAATAGAGTTGTTTGGTTTTTTTAAGACAGGGTTTCTCTGTGTGGCTTTGGAGCCTGTCCTGGAACTCTCTCTGTAGACAAGGCTGGCCTCAAACTCAGAGGTCCACCTGCCTCTGCCTCCTGAAGTGGGATTAATGATGTACACCACCTCGTCAGCCAATTTTGGTTTTTTGAGACAGGGTTTCTTCTCTCTGTAGCTTTGACTTTCCTGTGCAGACTAAAGTTTCTTGGTCCCACCTGTTCCTGCCTGGGCAGCAGCCATTTTTATAAATAATCACCCAGAGACTTACTATTAATTACAAGCTGTTTGGTCTATGGCTCAGGCTTATTGCTAGCTAGCTATTACATCTTAAATTAACCCATTTCTACTAACCTATGTATCGCCACATGTCTCGTAGCTTTACCTGTGTTCTATTACATTTTGCTCCCCTGCCAACTCAAAGCATCTCCTCTACTCAGCCTTTTTTCTCCCTATATCTCTCTTGGATTTCCTGCCTGGCCATATCCTGCCTTACCATAGGCCCAAACAGCTTCATTATTAACCAATAGTAGCAACATATATTCACAGCATACAGGAAGACCATCCCACAGCAGTCCTGAAACTTGCTTTTGTAGATCAGGCCAGCATGGAACTCACAAGAGATCCTCCTGTCCCTACCTCTTGAGTGCTAGAATTAAAGATATGTTTGGGCCACTGTATCTGGCGCATGACCCAAGTTTGATCCTTGAAGCAACTCCTGTAAGTTGTCTTTTGACTCCATGTACACTAGTGCAGGTGTTGTAAAACACCTGCACACAGACACACAGAGGATACAGTATTTTCTATTATTTGATTCTTAAACCAGTGGCCATATTGTACTTTGTAAATTTCTACTTTGGTCTAACTCCCTTGATCTAGGTCTGAAAACTGATCTCAAGAGGCCAAGTAAATCAATGTTTAAAGTTTCTTAAAAGCATAATGTTGAGAACATCAATGGGTATGAAGATTTAGAAAACCTTAATTTTGCCTGTTGCCTTTAAAGATGTAGAGAATATCTTTTTATAAACTTAGAAAATGGTGACTGTTTACAAGTAAATTCTTCTATAATAATTGAAACATCTGCTTAATTAATGGCAAACAGTTTATTGTGTGAAACATTTAAATTGGTAAGAAAATTATACTTTGAAGGGCAAACTACTTCTAATTAATTTTAAGGGTTACTATGGGGGATGTTGGAAAATGCTTTATTATAACCTTGGGACCGCAGTGGCAGAAGATCAGAGTATTTTGAGGAAGGACTTATGTAGGGCATCTAAGCCTGTGGCCTTCTGGGGGCTTTGGCTCAGATTTAAGTATTTATTTAGAGAAACACACACACACACACACCAAAAACAAGGTTATTTACCAAAGCATCACAAGTAGCCAGAGTAAAATAATTTTAGTTCATCAGCTAAAGAAATAATAGTTTAGATCAGAGTAGCAAAGTAGGCAGTGATAGGAAAAATAATACATAGAAAAACACTATAGTATTTTGAGGAGAAAGAGCAGAATATAAGGTGGCATATGCCTGTAGTACTTGGAAAGCTGTGGCAGAAGGATCAGGAGTTGAGTGCCAGTCTTGGTTACATAAGTTTGAGGCTGGCCTAAGTTACATGTAACACTCACCCTGCTCCAGTCTAAATGTGTTTTATTGTACTTTAAAGATTTAAGCCAGGAGGTGGTGATGAGTTCCTTTAATCCCAGCACTTGGGAGGCAAAGGCAGGCAATCTCTGAGTTCAAGGACAGCCAGGGCTACAAAGAGAAGACCTGTCTTGAGAAGCACCCCACACACGGACAAAAAAAAAAGTTAGATTTGGGGCTGGAGAGGTGGCTCAGTGGATAAGAACACTGGGCTGCTCTTGCAGAGCAAACTTCAATTCACAGCACCCACATGGTGGCTCATAACTGTCTATAACTCCAGTTCCAGGTGCTCCAACACCCTCTTCTGGTTTCTGCAGGCACCTAATACACATGGTGCATATATCTAAATCAATCTATCTATCTATCTATACATACATACACACACATATACAGACAAAACCCACATAAAAAAACAAATACAACTTTTTAATGTTGGATTTTTACTATTTTCTCGTGTTGTACTTTTAAAATATATCCTAAAATTAGTCCTTGCTAACAGCTTGTTGATCTCTAAAACCAAGCTGAAGGCTGTAGTTAGTTGTAGTACAGTTGCCTAGCATGTGCCAGGCTGTAAGCGAGATCTGCATCACTGCAAAAGAAAACATGAGAAACAAGCTGAAGAGAAAGAATAGAATAATTTCCTTCTTACGGTTTTTCAAATATTACTATGCATTACCAGGCTCCAAGTTTGTGTTAAAGTAGCTGAAGAGCTGACATGTGACTGTGGAGCAGTACTATAGGTAAATCAGTCTTAAGTGCTTTAGTCGGCCTTTATGACACATTCTCTTTGGAAGTTGGAGACTGACACTAGGACTAACGTGACACACAGTTACTCTACCACTGAGCTGGATCCCCAGCTCTTATTTATTTGTGTGTTTGTTTTGTTTTTTACTTTCACTGAATTACCCAGACCAGCCTTGAATTTCCTCATTATTCAGACAGCCTTGATATTGCCCTTACTTCCAGTAGCTGAAATTATATACCTGCCCCATCTGACTAGGGTGTACCACATTCTTTTAAAGGTTTTTCTGGTTGGCACACTGGTGGTAAGACATCAACTGAAAACATGTCAGTATTTTGTCAGGTGGTCTAGCGTAGTTTCAGAAGCCCCTCCCCCCTTTAAATGATTTTTAAGAGTTTGTTCTAACAGTTTTATGATACAAAAATTGGCATTGAACTGGGCATGGTGGCACACAGCTTTAATCCTAGCAGGAGAGGAGGCAGAAGTAGGTGGCTCTCTGTGAGTTCAAGGCCAGCTAAGGCTGCATAGTGAGACCCTGTCTCAAAAAAAAAAAAAAAAATTTTTTTTTTTCCCTTCATTGAGCCCTCCCCCATTCCCTCAAATGATAAAGAGCCAGGTAAGGTGGTAAAGACCAACCTCGGCTGTTTGAAAGGGAAGGGGCAGCTGGGCATGGTGGTGTGCACATATGATTCCAGAACTCTATTCTCAGGTAGGTAGATCACAAATTTCAAGCCAGGCCTGGACAACAGAATGAGACTTCATTTCAAAAAGCTAAAAGGAAGGGAGGAAGAAAAGATAAAAGAAAAATAATGACTTTTTTTTCCTTTAAAATAGGTTAGGGTGGTAGCATTCAGAGGCTGAAGCAGGAGGATTGCCATAAATTCAAGGTTAGCCTGGACTAATTAACAAAAACAGTTTTGGAGAGCTAGTCCAACATGGAAAACACTTGGCATGAGAGGTCCATTGGAGCCCGGGAGAGCAATACCATCTGAGCAACATAGACTCCATTTCAAAAAACCAAAACAGGGTCTACAACATGGTTCAGCTTGCCTTATAAGCCTGATGGCCTTAGTTCGGTCCCTAGAACCCATGTAAAATGTCACATGTGGTAATCCTAGCATCCTTTCTATGAGATGGGAGCTAGAGACAGAATTATGTAGATGTAACCGTCTTATTAAATAAGAAACACAGAGTCAGCCGGGCGTTGGTGGCGCACGCCTTTAATCCCAGCACTCGGGAGGCAGAGCCAGGCGGATCTCTGTGAGTTCGAGGCCAGCCTGGGCTACCAAGTGAGCTCCAGGAGAGGCGCAAAGCTACACAGAGAAACCCTGTCTCGGAAAACCACAAAAAAAAAAAAAAAAAAGAAACACAGAGTCAATACAGAGATGAAAGCCAAGAGGTCAGAGCAATAGCTAAGAGCTAAAAACCTTACCCTTCATTGTCGCTGTTGCCCTATCTCTCCGAAAGTGAGCTACTTCCTGTGTCTTTTTTTATAGAGTTTCTGTTCTGCCTTCTCATTGGTTGTAAACCCAACCACATGACCTCCTAGTCACTGCCTGTCTGTACAGACCTCCAGGTCTTCTATGGTTGGTATTGAGATTAAAGGCGTGTGTCTCCAATGCTGGCTGTATCCTTGAACACACAGAGATCTACCTAGCTCTGCCTACCAAGTGCTGGGATTAAAGGCATGCACCACCACCACCACCACCACCACTACCCAGCTTTTGCTATGGCTTGCTAATAGCTCTGACCCCCAGGCAACTTTATTTATTAACATACAAATCACATTTTAGTACAAATAAAATAACACCATAGAATTAGCTGGAAGTTTATTATGGTCCATAGAGCTAGAAGTACAGTATGGCTCAAACAACAAAAGTGGTTTGATGAGAACTGGTTCTTCAAAGTTGTCCTCTGTTGCACACGCACAAGAAATAAAACAACAAAAACACTGTTTCAGCTTTAACTTGTTTTGTTTTTAAAGGAGAGAAAAAAACAGTGAAATTAGGAAAAAAAGTGTTTACAACTATTTGTATAAGAAAAGTATATAAGCCTTAAGACCAGAAATCAGACTGAACCAAGAGCCTTAGCCATGAGTACTTAAGGAGGATGAAGCAGGAGTAGGTGGTCAGCACAGTTAGCTTGCATTTAAAATTAGTTCTGGGGGCCAGAGAGATGGCTCAGCCATTAAGAGCACTTGTTGCTCTTCCAGAGGACCAGAATTCCTCATGGTAGCTCACAGCCATCCAAGCCACCCATTCTAGGGGATCTAACATCTGACATCTTCTGATGTGCATATATACATGCAGGCAAAACACTTGTAAGATACAATAAATACCTTTTAAAAAAAGGAAGAAGGAAAATATAAAACTAGCTTTGCAGGATGTGGTAGTACATACTTTTAATTCCAGTACTGGGGAGGCAAAGCAAGGTGTATCTCTCAAGGCCAGCCAGGGCTACATAGTGAGACCCTGTCATCCCCACTCTCCAAAAAAAAAAACTCAGTACTTCCAAGATTCACTATCTGCTCCTCTGACTGAAGAATAATCATAAAAGCTTCCCTAGTAAGGCAAAGAACATTGTTAACCAGGTAAGTTTAGGAACCATGTAAAGTTATATTTCTTCTCTTTGTTTTTTCTTAAGGAATTGAATGACCTGGCCCGAGATCCTCCAGCACAGTGTTCAGCGGGTCCTGTTGGAGATGATAGTAAGTATCTGAGTGGAGTTAAAGATCTCTGGAGATCTTGTATTTCTTAAGGTCATTTGTTTATTTTTGTTATGTTTTATTTTTAAGGATATGTGTGTTTCAGTTTAAGCATCCCAGTTTTCATATGGTGGTCAGAGGACAACTTGCAGTCTGTTCTTTTCTTCCACTATGTGAGTCTCAGTATTGAGCTCTGGTGTCAAGTTTGGCTGCAGGTACTTCAGCTGCTGAGCCAGCCTTACTGTTATTACAATGTGTTAAGAAGTCATTTGCTATAGGGAAAGGGGAGTCTTAAACTCTTAGTTTCCCATGACAGAATCTGTTTTGTTTTGTACACACTGTTCTGCCTGCATGCCAGAAGAGGGCACCAGATCTCATTACAGGTGGTTGTGAGCCACCATGTGGGTGCTGAAAATTGAACCCAGGACCCCTGGAAGAGCAGCCATTAATTGCTGCTCTTAATTGCTGAGCCATCTCTTCAGCCTCTTTTTTTTTTTTTTTCTTTTTCTTTTCTTTTTTTTTTTTTTGTTTTGGTGGTGATAGGGTTTCTCTGTGTAGCCCTGGAACTTGCTTTGTAGACCAGATTGACCTTGAACTCACAGAGATCTGCTTGCCTTTGCCTCCCAAGTGCTAAGACTTAAAGGCATGTGCTACCATGCCCTGGTAGAATCTATTTTAAGTGCACTCAATCATTTTATTATAGTTTGAGCTTCTTCTGCTAGCATTATCTTTGTGGTTGCTCTGGTCTCTTTCTATGTATCCTTTCTTTTGGGAATTTTCTTGGAGTAAAAGAACTGTTACCTACACCTGGCTATTTGGCTCTTTAAGGATGACATGGTATATGCTGTTTGTATTTGACTATATTCTAATGGCTCATATCTCTGAAAGCAGGTATAATTATTAAGTTGTTTACAGTACTGGGGCTGTGGTAGTCACGCCTTTAGTCCCAGCACTTGAGAGGTAGAGGTGGGGGGATCTCTGAGTTCGAGGTCAGCCTGGTCTACAGAGTGAGTTTCAGGATAGCCAGGGCTACACAGAGAAATCCTGTCTTCAAAAATCAAAATGGGGGGGCTGGAGAGATGGCTCAGTGGTTAAGAGCACTGACTGCTCTTCCAAAGGTCCTGAGTTCAATTCCCGGCAACCACATGGTGGCTCACAACCATTTATAATGAGATCTGGTGCCCTCTTCTGGCCTGCAGGCATCCATGCAGGCAAACAATATATACATAATAAATAAATAAATCTTTAAAAAAAAAATCAAAATGGGGGGGGCGTGGAATATCACACTAGCCTCTGCCTCTCAATTATTGGGGTTATAATACACCACCACAGCTGGCTAATTTTTTTTTTAAAGAAACTTTTTAAAAAGTAAGTTTTAGTTTATGTGCATGTGTGTGTACTATGCAGATGCCTGGGGAGGCCAGAGAGGAGGGTGTTGGAACTGGAGTTATAGGTTGATTTGAGCTATTCCTGGGTGTTTGGATCTGAACTCAGGTCTTCTAGGAAAGTAGCAAACACCCTTAACTGCTGAGCCATCATCTAGCCTTTCTTGACGTGTTTTTTTTTTTTTTTTTTTTTTTTTGAGATAGTTTCTCTGTGTAGCTTTGGAGCCTTTCCTGGAAAGCTCTGTAGCCCAGGCTGGCCTCGAACTCATAGAGAGCCACCTGCCTCTACCTCTTAAGTGCCGGGATTAAAGGCGTGACTACCACAGCCCAGCTAGTGAGACCCTATTTAAGAGAGGAAAATGGTAGAAGCTGGTGTGGTGGCATGGGTTTATACTCCTAGCACTTGAGAAGTTAAGATAAGAAAATCTCAAACGATCTCTGTGTTCGAGGCCAGCCTGGTCTGGTCTACAAAGTGAGTTGCAGGACAGCCAGAAAGAACTATTACACAGAGAAATCCTGTCTTAAAAAAACAAACAAACAAAAGGCTCTCAAGCAACGTGGGCAAAGTAGTAAACACAATAAGATGAATAAGGTGGGAGCTGAGAGGTGGTTCAGTAGGAGCATTTACTATGCAAACCCAAGGATCTGAGATCAAGTTCCAGCACCCATGTAACAAGTCAGATGTGGTCTCACCTGGCTGGGCCTATAGCTATAAGCTCCATCATTGTGGGATGCTGAGACAAGGTAGCTGGGGCTTACTGGCTTGCCATTCTGACTGGAAAACATAAGCCACAGGTTTAGGAAGAGAGACTGCTTCAAAACAAGGCAGAGAATGATAAACACACACACACACACACACAAACACACACACACACACACACACACACACACACCCGGCGGGGGGGGGGGGGGGGGGCAGCAGAGAGAGAGAGACTTGTAAGTTGTTATTTGTGTTTTGGTTTTGGTAGGGTTGTTTTGTGTGTTTATTTGTTTTGTTTTTAAGACTGTCTCAGTATGTAGCCCTGGCTGGTCAGGAACTCACTGTATAGACCAGGCAGTCTTTGAACTCACAGACATTCACCTGTCTCTGCCTCCTCAGTGTTAGGATCAAAGATGTGTGTTACTATGTCCAGTGCTTTTACTTTATTCAAATTTTAATGTTCTATTTTTTCCCCTTGAAGTAAGCTGAAGATATTTAATCTATTTTGTTTTGAACTTGGTGAAATGGCTCTCTTGGGATCTGTGTGTTTAGACATAGGTCTCTGAAGATTTAATTTCAAACTAACAAATATTCTTACTATCTGTTTTAACTGCAAGGCTTCATCTGTAGTGCTAAAAAGTAATTATTGAGCTGTAAAAATCACCTTTAAATGCTTATACAACATTGTAGCTTTTAGTTTCTGTAATTTGATTTGACAGCATCAAACCAAAGTCATAGTAAGTAGTCATTTTTTTTTTTCCTTATTGTCTAGGTTGTTTTTAGGGCTGGGTATATAGCTCAGTCATAGAGTACTTGTCTAGTATGATTGAGGCCATGGTTCAGTGCCCAGCCAGCACCGTACACCAGGGGGAAACCAACCCATCTTTTATTTTGATATCATAAACTCCATTTCAAACTTCTCAGAGATCCTTAACTAACATGTTTTTGTAAAATACAGTGATATTTTATGTTTATGGGATGGATCCTTATTTGACCAATAACTATTTCTGGAGTTCTTCTACTTGGAACATCTAGGATTTCTCAAACTATTTACAAAGCCCTTGTCATTTGAATCAGGGTTAAATACTATATCACTGTTGTTTCTCCTCATTCATATTTCTGCCTAAAGAGAGCCAGGAGTATAAGGCTCTAGAGGGAAACCTGTGTTAGTGATTCCAATAGGTCTTCTTACTGCTGTTGCTGGGAACAGTTCTTGGGAGCAGGACCAGTACGATGCTCAGTGGGTGAAAGAAAGTACTTCCTGAGTTTGATCTTCCAGCCCATGGTGGAAGGAGTGAACTGACTCGGAAAGTTGTCCTCTGACCTCCACTCCTGCATACACGGTGGCACATGCACACTGTTCCCATACTTCATATGCATTCAACAATAATACTAAAATTGTTAAAGTTCTCAGAAGTACAATCCATCTCAGATACACCACAGTGTCTTCACTGGAATATGGATATAAAAGACATTGCAGTTGTGGTGATTTGAACAAAAATGGCTCCCATAGACTAGTAGTATTATTGGAGGTGTGGCCTTGATGGAAAAAGTGTGTTATGGGGGTGGGCTTTGAGGTTTTAGAAGCTCAAGCCAGGTCCAGTCCAGTGTCACTTTCTTCCTGCTGCCTAAGGATCTGGATATAGAACTCTTCAGCTACTTCTCTAGCACCATGTCTGCCTGCGTGCCACCATGCTTCCCTCCATGACAGTAATATATTAAACCTCTGAACCTATAAACCAGCCCCATTTAAATGTTTTTCTTTATAAGAGCTGCTGTGGTCTTGGTATTTCTTCACAGCAATGGAATACTAAAATACTAGTACTACTTGAGAATGTTGATATTTTCCTATTTTCTATTAGAAAGGGTATTCTTTCCATAATTACACCTGTTGCCAACCTGTTGCCATTTCTGTTCTGTGTTATCTATTTGTTCATAGAATTTGATCCTAGAGCATAAAATAACAGGAACCACAAAAGAATTATTTTAACTTTTTAGCCAGAAACTTGTCCTGATTTATGTTTTCTCAAGTCTTACATTTTGTTGATTTATTGTGTAGGTAGTGGTCATGGATGTTTGAACATACTTGAAGGTTAAAAGGAATTGGTTCTTTTTTCCTTCCACTTTGTGTGTCTCGGGGATCAAACTTAGAGCGTCAGGCCTGGTGACAGGTGTTTCCACCTACTGAACCATCTTCCTGGCCCTGTTTTTGTCTTTTGAGACTATTTTCCCTTTGGTAGCTCAGGTTGGGCCTGAACTCTTGAGGAATCTTTCTACCTCAGCCTCTCCCACCTGCTGAGTTTACAGGTGTGTGTGATTTTGGCATTAGTTGTTTAGATCAACTAATGTTTGGCCTCCACCTCACAGATCGCTGCCTCTGTCTCGTGCTGAGTCAAAGGCATATATACTACAATGCCCAGCTGACTCTTACTTCTTTAACCAGGACTCTAAGGGTCTTTTATGGGACTTGGTTGAAGATAGCAGGACCAGGACCAGATATAGTAGCTCAAAATGGATTTTCTCAACTGCTTTTATTTATTAATCCATTGGTGATTGATTGGTTGTTCAAAGTATGAAGAATTTAATTACTAGGGAGATATATTCGAAAGATAAAAACTTCAGCAATAACCTGTCCTTAATATTTAATTCATGTACTAATTTTTTCATCCCTGAATCTCAATAAATAACATGACAGGAATTTGAAAACATTGAGAGACTTGGTGAGTTTTGTCTTTTGAAACAAAATTAAGAACAGTTTAATTTCTTGGCCGGCAAAATGACTCTACAGGTGAGGTGCTGTCAACCCTAACTACCTCAGTTCAGTCTCTGGGACCTAACAAATGTAGGTTTCCTCTGACCTTGATTTTTCGAGATAGAGTTTCTCTGCTTAGCCCTGGCTGCAGGCCGGTGGTTCCAGATCTCAGGCTGGCACTCAAGTGAGAGATCTGCTTGCCTCTCTGCATCCTGAGTGCTGGGATTTAAAGGTGTGGGCCACCATGTCCAGCTATAACCATTAATTTTTGTTTGATGCTTTTTAAAAATGAATTTTGTGAATCTAAAAATGTTTTTCTGATAAATGAGCTGTTCTTGGTGAGTTTGGTGCCTAATAAGAGAAACAAACCATGGAGACAATTACATATTTGGGAAATCTGAAGGCCCTTTAGGACTTAGACATCCCAGTGAGTGTTGATGAAACTGCTTAGTCTTTACATTTTATCTTGTGACAAGAGTTAGCTAGGTTGGGTGGTCTAGATAAAAATCACATTGGCAGTGTTGCTCTCAGATACTAGTAGGAATATTAAGGGCTAAATTTTGCTTATAAATGTTGTTCTTTGTATTAAGTAAGCCTGCTTTAGAAATGGAATGAGTATTATTTTCTGCTTTTATATGGGAGGTTTCCTTATTGACTAATTTGAAATTATTTCTACAATTTATAATCAAATTTGTGTTTGTTTGCTTTTAAAAGTAGTGTTGAGGATCCAGCCCAAAGTATTGTGTGCTGGTAAAGGCTTCATACCCCCCAGCCTTGTATTGAAGGCTGTACTGGAAACTCTAAAGACCTACACATGATATCCATCCATCCTTCCTTCCTTCCTTCCTTCCTTCCTTCCTTCCTTCCTTCCTTCC
>CABHPQ010133871.1:27733-52230 GCA_902168405.1 Peromyscus aztecus
TCCTTCCTTCCTTCCTTCCTTCCTTCCTTCCTTCCTTCCTTCCTTCCTTCCTTCCTTCCTTCCTTCCTTCCTTCCTTCATTCATTTAGAGGCAGGGTCTTCACTTGGCAGCCTGGGCTGGTCTGAAATTCACTGTGTAGACCAGGCTGACCTGGAAGTCAAAGAGATCCTCCTGCCTCTTCCTCCTATGTACTACGATTAAAGGTAAGTGCCACAGTGCATGGCCTATGTTTTTTTTTTTTATTGTTAAAAGAAATCTTTGGGGCTGAGAATGTAGCTCATGTGTAACATGCACAGGACCCTAGGTTTGAACCTCAGGACTACATAAATTGGTTGTAGTGTCACATGCCATCACAGAGGTACAATGATCATCCTCTGCTGCATATATAATTTCAAGCCAGCTTGGCATGCATGAGACCCTGTCTGAAAATTAAAAAAATCTTGGGGCTGGAGAGATGGTTTATCAGTCAGGAGTACTGGCTGCTCTTCATCAAGTTCAGGTTCCTGCCACCCTCTTGAGGTTCACAGCTGTCTGGAACTTCAGTGCCAGGGGATCTTACATCCTCTCCTAGCCTCCTGGGCACTGCACACATGTGGTGCACACACATACATTCAAACTAAACACCCATTGCCATGTATTTGTAGGGCTTTGGGAATTGGACCTGACTGGGGTGGGGTGTTGAATGAAGAAAATACAAACATATGGACACAAAAGCTGAGATTGGGTGGACTGGGATTTCTGATGCAGAAACCATAGCACCCTAGAAACTCAGCGTATTCATTGTATAGTTAAAAAGGAAAATGAGGCAGGATTTATGCTATACTGCCAAACACGGAAGCAAGTTTAGCTAATCTCTGTAGGAGCAATTGCTGTAGGGGAGTAGTCTTCAGGCCGTAGTCATCCAGGGGAGAAAGTTACGGTGGACATTTTTCTGTACACACTATAATCTGCACACTGACCAGAAAAGGGCTTTGCGATTCCTCTGAACCTCACCCAGAGAGGAAAGCTTTGCCATTTTCCCATGGGTCTGAGGCTTTGGACTTCTTGGCATGGTTGTACCAGACAATGGTTTACAAGACACATTCACCCAGAAGTTCACTCATTCAGGGTTTCCTCTACTCCCCACTACAAACAAGGAAAAACAAAAAAGACATCAACTTTTCTGAGCTGAGAAGATGGGCCAGTGGGTAAAGCATTTGCTATACAGAATGTAAACAGACATGGCTTAATATGTTCAACACAATAGAAAAAGTTGGGTGTGTGGCAGTGTACCTGTAAATAGTGCTTGTTACAAGTTGAAATGTGGAAACAAATGGATTGGGACTCAGTGGCCAGCCATTGTAGCTAAAAAGGCCAGCTTCAAGTTCAGTGAGGAAACCCTGTCTGGAATAAAAATAAAGAATAATAGGGGATTATACCCAGAGTCAACTTCTGATCTCCGCACACACGGACACACTCCCACAAGCACATGCACGTGGACACATTCAGCACATGCACACTCAAAAATAGTTTTTCCTAATTTGAGTGTATGGACCCTTTCTGCCATATGCCAGCATTATTTTTTTAAGTATATTTTATGTAATTGAGGAATGATTAAGTCTTAGAGGGAGCCAAGTGGTGGTGGCTATGCACGCCTTTAATCTCAGTTTTCAGGATGCAAGGGGCATACAGATCTCTTGAGTTCAAGGCCAGCCTGATCTACACAGTGAGTTCTAGGACAGCCAGGACAGAGAGAAGCCCTGTTTCAGAGTGGGTAGAATAAAAAGACGAAAAGTCTTAGAGGCAAAGAAATAATTTTTTAAAATAGCACTTAGAACCTTTCTTTGGACTTTGTCAACAAATTTATCTTCTAGGCATGACTTTGAAACAGGTTTTGTTTGTTGGTAAGTTGGTTGGTTTTTGTGATAGAATCACCATGTAACCATGGCTCACCTGGAATTCACCCTGTAGATAAGTAGACCAAGGTGCCCTGAAACCCTTTCCTTAGCCAAAGATAAACTTAGATTTAGCATCATGCCTCAGCTTTGCCAGTATGGTTATACACTATACCACCGTGCTTAGTTCCAGTGTGTGTGCACATACCTAAAATGTGTATAGGCCAGAGAACAGCTTGTGTGTGAGCCCTGGGAATCAAACTCATGTCAGGCTTGATAGTAAAACTTTTCCTGTTGAACCATCTTGCTGGCCTCAAGAAAAATGTGTGGGTTCTTTTGTTTTGTTGGTGGTTTTATTGTGTTTTTGATGGTGGTGGTGTGTGTGAGGTAGGCGGGTATGTGCATGAGTGTAAATGGTCAGAGACCAGAAGAGGGCATCAGATCCTCTGGAGCGGCAGTTATAGGTTATAAACCACCTGATTCAAGTGCTGGGAGCTGAACTCTGGTTTGCAAGAGTAGTGTGCACCTCTAACCACTGAGCCATCTCTCTAGCCTCTCCACCTATTTTTAAATTGACTGTTTATTTTTGTTGTGTTTTGGTTTTTGGTGTGTTTGTTTGGTTCGTTTGGTTTTTGGAGACCGACTTTCTCTATAACAGCCCTGGCTGTCCTGGATCCCAGGCTGGCATCCAAGTCAGAGATCTTCTTGCCTCTCTGCTTCCTATGTGCTGGGATTAAAGGTGCCCTACTCATTTACCTGCTTGCCTGCCTGCCTGCCTACCTTCATCCATCCATCCATCCATCCATCCATTCATCCATTCATTTTTCAATGGTTTGGAATCACAATTGGTTTAGCCTTCATCCTGTCCATAGAAAATAGTCATTATTGCCAGGCAGTGGTGGCACACACCTTTATTTAATCCCAGCACTCGGGAGGCAGACGCAGGCATATCTCTGTGAGTTTGAAGCCAGCCTAGTCTATAAAGTGAGTTCCAGGACAGCTAAAGCTGTTACACAGAGAAACCCTGTCTCAGAAAAAGTCATTATCATACTGTTTAAAATGAACTTTGATGTTTCTTTTGGTTTTTTAAGATAGGGTTTCCCTGAAATTTGCTTTGTAGACCAGGCTGGCCTTGAACGCAGAGATCCACCTGCCTCTGCCTCCATGTGCTGGGATTAAAGGCATGCACCACCACCACCTGGCATAAAAGAACTTTGATTAGGCAGGGAATGATAGGTTTCTCCAGTATAGGTGTGATGTGAATATCATTAACATGATGATTTTCTTTTTCTTTTTTTTTTTTTTCAGTGTTTCATTGGCAGGCTACAATAATGGGGCCAGTAAGTATTCACTTTAATTCCTTAATAACTACTTTGTGTAATTTGTTCATTTTAAATCTCACTTTCTTTTCATCAACAGAATGACAGCCCCTATCAGGGTGGAGTGTTTTTCTTGACAATTCATTTCCCAACAGATTACCCCTTCAAACCACCTAAGGTAATTGGAATATGATCATTGCTGTTAATATGCTCTGTATGATACTGTAAATCAGTCACAAAGATTTCTTTTTTCTTCAGGTTGCATTTACAACAAGAATTTATCATCCAAATATTAACAGTAATGGCAGCATTTGTCTTGATATTCTACGGTCACAGTGGTCTCCAGCACTAACTATTTCAAAAGGTAATAGAATAGTTGTTTGATATCAAGGTAAAATAACTGATTTTATTGTTTGTTGGTTTATCTTTTTTATCTGTTTTTCAAATTATTTATTTTATGTGTGTTTTGCCTTAATGTATGTATTACGGAGGCAGAGTCAGACGGATCTCTGAGTTCGAGGCCAGCCTGGTCTACAAAGCGAGATCCAGGATAGGCACCAAAACACCACAGAGAAACCCTGTCTCCAAAAAAAACAAAAAATAAACAAAAAAAAAAGATAATCCTTGGTATGATGCCAGGTTTGTTGATTGTGATACTGAAGAACAGGTAGAAGCCTGTTATAATGGTGTGTACACTGTGATCTTAATACTTGGAAAGTGGAAGCAGAATGATCAGTAGTAATTCAAGAGTATTCTTGATTGCATAGCAAATTTGAGACTAGCTTGATACAGAGTGAAGTCCTGCCTTAAAAGTATAAATAAACAAGCTACCACTGAGAAGATGAATGATGTGGTTATTTGACTTTATTTATTTACTTGTTTTTATTGTTTTTTTATTTACAAGGGAGGTGGGCAGTGCGACAGCGCTTCAGGGAGATGAGAGGACAGCTCATGGAGTCAGTTGTCTCCTTCCACTTTGGGTTCCAGGAATCAGACTTGGATTGGCAGGCTGTTCAGCAAGCCGTTTACCCACTGAGCCATTTCACTGGTGCCCTGTTTGATTATTTCTGTTGGGGGGTTGAGGTTTTTGTTATTGTTTTAAGTCAGGATCTTACTCTGTAGTCTAGGCTGGTCACCACTTGAGGCAATGTGCCTGCCTTAGTTTTTATAGTGCTGGGATTACAAGGATGAGCTACTGGTACCTGGCAAAAATTTATTTTGTTTTTGAGACAATTTCCTATATCCCGAACTGCCCTTGCAGTTCCCTTGTAATGGAGGGTGATGTCAGACAACTCGTTTTGTCTGTTGTTGGAAATTTGACAGCTGGTTTTCTGTGAACTTGAGCTTCTAAAGTTGAAGTTCACTGGCACTGACAAGTGTTCTCTGAATCTAGGATTTAGAAGAGCTGGTTGTGTTCTGCTAATAACTGAACTCAGAACAGAATTTCATGCACATTATCCATGCTCTCCAACGTTAAGCTACCTGCGTTCCCAATTCTAGTCTTAACATTGTTTAGCATCTTGGGTTGGGTTTTTGTGAGGAGGTTTGTTTTTCCTTGGAAACAGGATCTCACTATATAGCCTTGGCCGGCCTTGAACTCACAGAGATCCATTTCTTTACCTGCCCCTGCCTCCTGAGTGCTGCCTAGCCTCTGATGTTTAAGCCCTTCGCTTTGGTCTTCTACTAATGTATACTTTTTTTTTTTTTTTTTTAATATCCTAGTACTTTTGTCCATCTGTTCTCTGTTGTGTGATCCCAATCCAGATGATCCTTTAGTGCCTGAGATTGCTCGGATCTACAAAACAGATAGAGAAAAGTAAGTATCACCTTCAGATGGAAAGCTGTCAGGTGTGGGATGGAGCTGTCTCAAAACTTCCTTATAGAGTTGGAGTATGGACCAGATGTTTACGATAAACTCTCCACAGAGTACATGAAAGGACTTTTTGTATTTATTTGTTTGTTTTGTGGAGGGGGTTGGGTTTTTGAGTAGGATTTCTCTGTGTAACAGTCCTGGCTGTTGTGAACTTGCTCTGTAGACCAAGCCACCTGCCTCTCTGCCTCTTGAGTGCTGGGATTAAAGGCATGCGCCACTACCACCAGGCTATGAAAGGGTTCTTATTACCAAATATTATAAATAGATGATACTAATCTTATGTCTAATTGTTTAATATACTCTCTACTAAAAATCTTTCCTACAGTACAAAGGATTTTTAAAAATCCTTTTTTTGTGCTCTTTCTTCTTTTAACCCTTAAAAATACTTTTATGTCTTGTTTGTCTTCGGACTCATGAATCATTGTGCATCAAGTTCCCATTTGTCTTATATGTAGTTGGGTAAATTTGATGGTAAAGATAATTGAATTTTCTACCATTTGGCATAAAATTGCCAAATTCCTTTTTAAAACAAATTTTGACTCAGAATTAGGTATTTTAGAATTGTATACTGTGAGTTATTGAAGAGTGGTCAGGACATCAAAAGTGACAGTAGCTCAGAGAGTTCTGTGTATTATTCAGTGAGATTATAAGGAACTATACAGGAGAAGTTCGATGGGTTTTTGCTGTTGGAGACAGTGGTTCCTCTGTAGCCCTGACCATACTAGAATTCTATAGACCAGGTTGGCCTTCAACTCAGAGATCTGTCTGCCACTGGGTAGTGGTGGCATACACCCTTGATGCCAGCACCCAGGTGGCATGTGGATCTCCTTGAGTTTGAGGCCAGCCAGGGCTACACAGAGAGACCCTGTCTGTGGGGTGGGGGGTGATGGAGGACAGCCCATAAATGACTAGCTGGGTGTGGTAGCCCACCCCTTTGATCCCAGTTCTTTGAAGCAGAGATAGGTGGATTTCTGAGTTCCAGACATAGTAAGACCCTGTCTGTAATTAATTAATTAGAAACAAAATATTAAGTGATTACTTAAAATCTGTTGTATTAGAAAAGTCATAGGTATAGATAGACAAAGTATTGAGGCAGGAGGATTGTGAATTTGAGGCCAGCCTGACTACAAAGTGATACCTGTCTCAAAAAGCCCCAAATCAAAAACATAGAAAAATCATAGATGATTTTTTTTTTTATGATGTTAGTGTTTAATGGAGCTACAACAGGAATGGGGGGGGTTCTGGCACTAATTTTTAGGTTTTTCGTTGTATCTCTGAGTACCATCTATAATCATGTGTTTCTGACTGAATTTTAAATTGTGTGTGTGCTTGTTGCCTGCATGTTTGTGCAGAGTCCAGAAGAGGGCATCAGATTCCCTAGAACTGGCATTAGATGGACATGAAGTACCGTGTCAGTGCTGGAATTTGAACCAGGGTCCTCTAGAAAGCAGCTAGTGCTCTTAACTGCTGCGTTGTCTGCCTGAAATCTTTCTAGACCCTGCAGCTTAATTGTATTTATTTATTTTGGGGGCAGAGTTTCACTAAAAAGCCTTGGCTGCCTGGAACTCACATAAATCTACCTGCCCCTGCCTCCTAAGTATTGTGATTAAAGGTGTGTGTTCCCAAACCTTAGCTTCATTATTTATTTATTTTGTATAAATTGTGGATATGAATGCTTATCATAAAGATGTCTTAAGTCAGCATGAAACTAATGTTCAGCAGAACTATTCATTTTTTTTTAATATTTATTTTATATATGTGAGTGACCTGTCTTATCTTTAAACACACCAGAAGAAGGCATCAGATCTCATTACAGATGGTTGTGAGCAACTATGTGGTTGCTGGGAATTGAACTCGGGACCTCTGGAAGAGCAGTCAGCGCACTCTTAACCACTGAGCCATCTCTCCAGCCCCTCATCTTTTTTAAAATAAAATTAATTTTGGTTGTTTTTGAGACAGAATCTCACTATGCTGTCCAAGCTGGCCTTAAACCCATGTACTAAAATGATCTTTCTGCCTTAGTCTCTTTGGTAGCTGGGGCTATAGCCGTGTACACATTTTGAGAGTCTTGCTATGTAGCCTTTGCTGCCTGTAAATTCACAGTCTTCTTGCCTCAGCCTCCCAAGTGCCAGATTTTCAGGCATGAGCCACCATGCTTAATAATACATTCCTGATTCTTTGTCCTCTCTTTCTTTTTTGGTTTGTTTTTGTTTTGAGATGGTCTCATGATTCACTATATAACTGTGGGTAACCTTGAACTCGCTATCCTTCTAGACTTACACAGCCTTCTGTGTTTATTTTGTTACTGGAATATTTTTATGGAGCATTTATTTTTATTATTGAAGTAAACCCTGTCAAATAATTCTTTTATTAACATAAAGGAAGGTATCGTGTCATTTTATTTCTTTGTAGGGTTGTATTTGTTTTTGTTTGGAGACAGGGTCTCACCATGTACCCTTGGCTGGCCTGCAGCTTGGTATGTGTAGACCAGGCTATCCTTTAATTCACAGATATCCACTTACCTCTGCCTTCCAAGAGCTGGAACTAAAGAAGTGCACCACCATACCCACCTCATTGTAATTTTTATATTTACTTTATGTGTTTGACCCACAGAGGTTTCCTAGTAAGACCCTATTCAGGGTCAGAGAATCTGAGCTTGCTTTACCCAGCAGGGCTACATAAGGGGATGATTTGACCACGAGTGTGGTTACCAGGTGTTTGGAAGGGTCTACACTTGGCTGTGCTTTGTGCTAGCAAGGGGGAGGTCTTTTGCCCCACCCCTTGGCATTGTTACAAAAAGTCCTTTTGAAGAGGCAGAAGGGACCGTTGGGTTTTGATCCAGGTCCTCCCAAAGCTATCCTGTGTTTCTGTCTTTCTCCTCTTCACTATCTTTCTATCTAAAAGGTTGGGTTTTTTTTTGTTGTTGTTGTTTTGTTTTTTGGCTTTTTTTTTTTTTTTTTTTTTTTGGTTTTGTTTTGTTTTGTTTTTTTCTGAGACAGGGTTTCTCTGTGTAGTTTTGCGCCTTTCCTGGAACTCACTTGGTAGCCCAGGCTGGCCTCGAACTCACAGAGATCTGCCTACCTCTGCCTTCCAAGTGCTGGGATTAAAGGCGTGTGCCACCACCGCCCAACAAGTTTTTGTTTTTTGTTTTTGTTTTCTTTACTATCTCTTTCTTCCTCATAGGAACCTTTTAAAAGGTGGGAGCTGGCCTCCCACAGATAGGGGAAAGTTTTGCCTACGTATATGTGTATATACCACATGTATATATGTATATATATATGGATCTCCAGAACTGGAGTTATAGATGGTTGTGACTTGCCATGCAGTTGCTAGGAACTGAATGAGGTCCTTCTTAAGAGCAGCAAGTCTCTTAACTGCTGAGCTGTCTCTAGCTCCTTTACTGTATTTTGTATTTTTGTGAGACAAAAGTCTCTATGTGTTTTGAGACAATTTTTGGAACTTACTGTCTCAATCTCCCCTCCTAGCTCATTATTGCCATTTAAATCGCTGTTAAATGATTTTAAGAACCATATAATATAGAATTACATAGTCACAAAAAATCTTAAGGTGTGTTGGCATGTACCTATATCCCTCCAAAGCCAGGAAGACTGCAAGTTTAAGGTTACCTTTGGTTGCATTGAATTGATGGTCAGTCAGAAACATAGGATGGTGGCACAGGACTTTAATCTTAGCACTCAGGAGCAGAGGTACCCAGATCTCTGAATTCTCCAGCCTGGTCTACAAATTGAGTTCTAGGACAACCAGGGCTGTTGCACAAAGAAGCCCTGTTTCAGGAAGAAAAAAAAATAGGATGAGGTACAACATATCAGCAGATGATAAACTTGAATCTGAGTCCTAGATACTGCATTTATAGGAGGTTGTTTTGGCTTTTACAGCAGTGTCTCACTGTATCATGAGTATGGACTTATTTGTAATTAGAGGTAAAGCTAGGTTGTGGTACATCCCTGCAATAGCAGCACCCAGGAGGATTGCTTCAAGTTTGAGGCCATCCACCCTAGTTTTAGATAGTTGAAGGCCAGCCGTGGCTCTAAAGTGAAACCCTAGCTCAAAAAAAGTGAAGGGTGAGAGAGAAAGGGGGATATGTGTGAAAGAAACTGGAGGGAGAAAGATGATTTTGCTTGAGTGTTTTCAGTTACTACCTAAAATTACTAGTTGGGATAATGAATGAAATATGTTTCTTAATGACTCCTTACCTATCTTAAGCCAAGTTCTCTTTGTGTGTGTACAGGTACAACAGAATAGCTCGGGAATGGACTCAGAAGTATGCGATGTAATTAAAGAAATTATTGGATAACCTCTACAAATAAAGCTAGGGGAACTCTGAAAGAGAAAGTCCTTTTGATTTCCATTTGACTGCTTTCTATGAGCCCACGCCTCATCTTCCCCTGTGCACATGTTTACCTGACACAGCAGTGCTGCGTGTTGTACATACTTGGAACAACAAACTAGAAATACTGTACTTCTGTACCAACATTGCCTCCTAGCAGAGAAGTGTGTGTGTGAGAAGCCAGTTCTCCGGGCGTAACCTAGGTGTGAGACTAAAAGCTTTCCTTATTGACCTAAATTTGGATAATGGCAAGATGTGAGGGGTAGTGGGTACACAGTGTGTGCTTGGATGAGAGGAAAAAAGCTCCAGTGACCGTAGGAGATTGTTCTTAAGTGGAATCCATCTAATCTCAAACAGTCATACAAAGCAGGGTGAAGAACAAGAAGCTGTTTCTGTGTTCATTTCACCCTGAAGGACCTACAGCTTAGGTGAAGGCTATGACCAAACAGATTAAACTCTGCCTGCGTGCTGTATTTTAAGGTCTAAGTTTAACTGAAGAACATTTCAATGGACTGGAGCTGTTAGTACATAAAGTGTGGTGGGCCTTGTTCCCAACACTTTGACATCGCCCTGCCCTTTCAGCCTTCTTCATTTTAGCCCCTTTCCATAATCCTTGGTTTGTATGTGGTTTCTCAGTTAATACATAGCTAATAGCTCTTATTTTTCTTATGTTTTTAACTGCTTTAGGCCTATTTCGATGTAAGGGTGAAAATTCATTTGATGGAAATACTTGTGTATATTTAAAGACCCAGTTGCTCCTCTGGAGCTTGTACGTTCAAGAATGATTAATCTGTGTAATAAACTGATTACTACAGTCATTACATATAATTTTGTGTGAATAGGCTTTTTTGATTTAAAAACTTTGTCTAGCTAAGATTAGTGGTGGATTTTTCCTCACCCCTGAAATGTTTTCATTTATATTTGTTGCATTTCAAAATCATGAAACAATTCCAGTTTACATAGTAGTAAAAAAAAATATGAGAGTAATTTTACTAAACAAGATAGAGGCATAAGCTTAAAGGCATTTTCATGAAACTTATGTGTGCACCATTCCAGGAACATGACTGTTAAACTAAATAAATTTGCTTTGTTAATGAAACTGAGCAGCATTTCACCAAAACCTTGTGATATTCTCTTGGTACATAGGACACAGAACACAAAGGTGTTGCTGTTTGATAAGTTAAGCCTCTGTGATTGTAATTATAAAAGAAAACCGACCAAACCTGGGAAACATGAGCACAATCTTGTATTGGAGAGTAATTTCTTTGCACTAACATTTGCAGGATGTTCATTGGTTTGAAATTGTACTGTATGTGGCTTTTTGAAGTCTTCCCTTGACTCTAGTAAAATGTAGTTTGAAATTTGTAAACAACTGTTACCCAGAAACATTCATGTGAACTAGGCAGGTTACCTCCCCTTACCCCTTTTCCTAACCTACTGTAAGCCAGGCCAGCCTGAAGGCCATGGCTGATGCTCTCTAGTCATTGGGTTCTTTGAAATGCATCTTTACACTCTTGCACAAAAAAATGAGGAATAAATGTCCACTGCTTTTGGTTTTAAACTTGTTCCCCTGTCTCATCTCTCAGTGTCACTGTTCATCCATCACAACCTGTCAGCTAAAAACCTCTTAGCAGCTGGTGGCTTACAAGTGTGTCAGGAGTACTGGATTGGCATCCCCTTGCCCTTGCAGGTAATGGTTGTAAATGGTTGTGAGAGGAAGACTCAGGATTGAACTCTAACCAGAAATCACCATGTATCATTACTATTATAGGCAGATGGAAATTCAGTTTTGGGTGCTGTGTGTATGTCTGTCTGTTTCAGTGGGCCCCGGGCCTTGCACATACTAACTAGTCAGCTGTTCTGCCATTGACTAGATCCCTGCTGAACTTTCCTGTTTGTACTGTTAGCGCTGCTGCTTACTTTGGGTTCAGTTGCACAGCTCTAGAAAGCCCATTCTTATTGCCTCTCATCTCTGAGAGAGAGCTGCTAGCTTGCTGCCATTTATTAGGTCACAGTGGGTATTATTTTAAGAGTACTCTAATTATTTTTATGCTAAATAAAAGCCATCATTTGTTGTTTAATGTGCCAAATGAGAGGTTTGGATGGTCACAGACAATATTAGGCCGGTGAATGCAGTTCGTGTATGAGACACATTTGGTCTACTAGTTTTATGAGTCTGTAAGTAAACAGATGTCACTTGGGATTCTCACACAGGAAACTTTTCTGGTGTCTAAAGGCCAATTTGCAGCAACCTTGTTTTATTCTGGTAAGGTAGTGGTTACAAAGGAATGTCAAAGTTATACGTTTCTATTTGGGTCTTATTAGTAATAGTTTAGACAGTTTTGTCAAGTTATATTCAGAGCAATCTCTTGGTAAAACCAAACCATTTCAGATATTTGCATGCTCTATTACTGGCCAGTAGTCAAAGGGATTATTGTCCTGCTAACTTCTTTTTTGTTGTTGTTTTGTTTTTCGAGACAGGGTTTCTCTGTGTTGTTTTGGTGCCTTTCCTAGAACTCACTTGGTAGCCCAGGCTGGCCTTGAACTCACAGAGATCGGCCTGGCTCTGCCTCCCGAGTACTGGGATTAAACGCCACCACCGTCCAGCTTGTCCTGCTAACTTCTACTTCGTCTAGAACAAAGATTTAGCAGGGCTATAATGGTGGTTGGTGAAGGGATAGGAAGTTTGTGGGAAAAAGGAAACTGTGACTAGGGACTTTTTATGCACTGACCTAGTGGTAGAAGCATTTCTTTTCTTCTGCCAATCCCATTTGCCTCACTAGTTATTTTGAGCTTTAGATTGTCAGGAGAAGTGAGTTATTTCTAAATTATAGTCAAAATGCCTATATATTTCCCTTGTCCGCAGCTAAGGAGAAACTCTGGTTTGTCTCAATATAGGACTCCTTAATACTTACTGGAGGTAAGTCAGTCTCAATAGAATTTTCTTGTGTTCCTGGCTCTTCTGAATTATGGATGGATGGACTTCCTCTTCCTTTTCACCCCCACCTCTTTCACCTTCAGAGCTGTGGAATATACTCCTGGTGCAGGTTCCTATTCCCCTGTGTTGTGCATGCACTTCACCAAGTTCTCTTTACTTTGCAGAGAAGTCTGCCTGGACTGAGCATAGTGCTTCACACGTTATCCCAGCCGTTTGGAAGTATGGACTTGGGGATCCAAAGTCTGGAATATAAGATCCTGTCTAATTTTTTTAAAAAAAAAGTCTTTCTCTTGGTACTGTAACCTTACTTAAAGGAAACTGTTGTGTTCTTGATAGTTTCTGAACCGATTCATTGTTGCTGTATTTTTACCTTAGTGTAAATGGAAAAGCTCACAGTTTGAAAGTCTTTAGTTAATTGAGGCAAGTTAGACATTTTGACTAGTGGCTAGGGAATCACTTTTTAATCTTTGAATCATTCATAAAGTTTTTATCTTTTATCAGATGCAAATCTATACTAAAATGGGGGGGCAGGGGAGGTAGCTCAGAGATGGGTGCTTGTGTAGGATGCACAGGGCCCTGGATCCCCATTACCTCGCCTAAATGAATACCTGGGTACCAGCACAGCAGCTCAAACAGTCTTTGATTTCGTTTTTCATTGTTTGATTTTAACCTATGTAAGTTGTTATTTGTACAATTTCCTACATTGTACTCTGAAAGTAAATGGTTGATCACTTGTAGGAAAGAAAGCAAGAAGCCACTAAATACCCAAGCTAGGCCTCTTAAGATGATATACAGAGAGATAAAAACAGCAGGAGCCTTGATAAATGTATTGAGTTCCCTTTCAACCCTGTGAGAGTATGAAGGATGCCAGCCACAGCTTCTGAAGGTACATAACCATTTTTCTCCATGTCTACTTATTCTTGAAATCTCCAATTTGAGCTTCTTGTTGAAGTACTTAGAAACCTTGAATTTCTTGTTTTTTATGTGTAGTCTCAACTTTGTTACTTATGTAGGTCTTGAACTTGTGAGCTGAATTCTTCCTGAGGGCTGGGACTACAAGCATAGGCTGTACCCAGTTCAATTTTGAAAACATGTACTTTTGAGACAAGGTCTCGTGTAGCCCAGAATGGCTTTAAACTTGTGTAGCTGCAGATGACCTTGAGATTCTGATCCTTCTGCTTTCCAAGTGTTGGAGTTACTGGCATCATGCCCCTCACACCCAGTTATGCAGTGCTGGGACTGAGCCAAGGGCTTCATGCATCCTAGGCAGGCAAGCACTCCACTCACTGTATCGTTAGCCCCCATTTCACTTTATGTTTGTTTTTATCAGGACAGGGTTTCTCTGTGTAGACCAGGCTGCCTCGAACTCAGAGATCCACCTCCCTCCGCTTCCCAACTGCTAAGATTAAAGGTAAAACAACCATTCTTGGCTTTAAGATTTTTTTTTCTATTTTTTGAGACAGTTTCACTGTGTAACAGCTCTGACTGTCCTAGAACAATAAATCAGACTGGCCTTGAACTCAGAGATCCACCTGCTTCTGCCCCTGCCTCCCGGGTGCTGGGATTAAGAGCATGTGCCTCGCACCCTGCAAGATTTTTTTTCATATTAATATGTATGTGTTGTACACCTGCATGAATATATGTGTACCACATGCACCTCTCTAGGGCACCAGATACCCTAGAATTCGTCAGAATTCCCAGAACTGGAGTTACTGGTGTTGATGGGGTACTGTATAGGTGCTGGGAACTGAACTCCAGTTCTTGACGATAGCATTAAGTACTTATAATCAGAGTCATCTCTGCAACTCCTCATTTTGCTTTTTGCCACAGGGTCTAAAGTTACCTGAGTTGGTCTTGAATTTGGGGTACTCTTGCCTTTTCCAGAAAAGCTGGGTCTGTCCCACCAGATCCTACTCAAGTCTTGAAATGTTTAAACATTTATTTAGTGGGAATATGTATGTGGTTTTGATCATGCCTCAGCAGCACATGTGTGATTAGAGGACAAGTTTCTGAAGATTTTTTTCCTTCCACCATGTCAGTTCCAAAGGTTGAATTTAGGTTGTGAGGCTTGACAGCAAATAGTGCCTTTCCTTGGGGAGCCATCTTGTTGGTCCTCCAATCTCGAATTTTAAATTTTTACAGTAGGTGAGGGGGTTTTGTTAAAGGAGACCATCTATAACCTAGCATTTGGGCTTTAAAGCCAGCACTATCTCAGAAATAAGAGATGCCATGCTTGAAGTAATTGTCAAAAGCTGGGTTACTTACCTTGTGGTTCTGGTGTCTAGAGCTTCTCCCCACTAGTAAAGTATATTGTTCATTGGTTTCACTTATCTCAATACCCCAGTCCCCAAGCTAGCATAACAGCCATCTTTAAAGATGTAGCTTGCTAATCTGCAGAATATTGTGCTAATTGTTAAAGGATCCAGTCTTGTTTCCGAGAACATTGTAAGCTTCCATGTATTTGCTGCGGAGTGGCAAAGGGGACCATGAAAACAAAACTGTCCCAGACCTTCCTTTAGAGTTTAACTCCTTTCTGGGGGCTGGAGAGATGGCTCAGTGGTTTGGAGTGCTGGCTGCTTTTTCACAGGACCTGGGTTCAAGTCCCAGCACCCAAATGGCAGCTCACAACTATTTACTCCTGTTCCAGGGAATCTGACACCCCTCACAGATGCAGGCAGAACACCAATGTACATAAAATACAAATAAATTATTTTAAAAAGTTTGACTTTCTGAAAGTGTGGCTGTAGGTCTTATCACTCAGCCTTCCTTTGGAGAAGATAGGGCAAGGACATGAGAAAAGATGGAAGGGTCTGGTGGGTTTTTAGGTTTCTCCAGATGTTTATTCTGTGAGTGGATATGGCTTCTGAGCTGCATCGATGTTTGTTTGGAGTGGGAGACAATTACACGCACATGCACACATCGTTTTCCTACCTTAGTTTCTAACCATTCTGGCCCCTGTTAACTCAAGGTTCAACGGAACAGCAACCTAGGGTTACATCTTCAGGGTCTACAGGTAAAAGAGCTTCTGTGTGGGTGCTAGTTCCTTTGTAGCCAGCAGAGGGCAATGATGACCCATAGCTTTGAAAACTACAAGGTGTGTGAGGTCAGTGGATGTCCATGGACAGAACCTAAGAGGGGCTTTTGTTTGGGGTATGGAGGCTTGTTTTGGGTTTGACTTTTTGTTTGATGTATTTAGAAGTAGATGGACCAGGGCCTAGTTCAGTCTGGTGCTCTGAAAGGTTTTCTTTTTTTTTTTTTTTTTTTTTTTTTTTTGGTTTTCCGAGACAGGGTTTCTCTGTGTAGCTTTGCGCCTCTCCTGGAGCTCACTTGGTAGCCCAGGCTGGCCTCGAACTCACAGAGATCCGCCTGGCTCTGCCTCCCAAGTGCTGGGATTAAAGGCGTGCGCCACCAACGCCCGGCCTGAAAGGTTTTCTATAAGAGAATAGGTTACAGTGGCTTACATTCCATCCCTAGGCCTACCAAAGTATCCAAGTGCTAGGTCTTTATGCATGCTCTTATAGTCATCTCTGTGTTACATAAACAGCTTCAACACCAGCTTTGCCCACTTGGCTGTGTTCAGTGTTTATGTGAGCAAGGGGATTCACATTTCTGGTGCCACTGTTGGCCTTTCTCAAAAACAGATAGTCCCTGTGCCCTCATCAACTAATCCAATCTCACTTGTTTGCCTACATCAGCTGGGCAGCCATGACATGGTTCTTTTAGATCCAAAGATTGAGGTTCAGGAAAAAGAGCAGAGTAGGATGGTAAGGCCTGGGAAATGTTCTTGTCTTTTTCAATCTTATCTTGTGATTGGGGTCCCCAGGCTTTCTAGTGTTCCAGTGCAACAGCTGTGGGCCTCCAGGGCCACCATCCGGAAGCCAGCTGCCTCTTCATTGGGAATTCTTTGAAATTCTAGGCTTGGCCATCTGGGTATGCAAATAACTGTAGATTTGCTGAAGTCACCAATAGCTGCAACCCAGGCAGAGCCATGAGAACCGCTACCACCCCCAAGATTGGGAGAGCTTCTAGGGGTTGTTTTTGCCTGGAAGTCAGGCTTTTGGCTGTACACTTCAAGAAAGGGAAGTCTAGGGGACTCCCTGAGTCTGCTTTAGCTCCTAACTATGTAAAGGATTGCATCTGAAGAAAACTTTCCTAGGAAAGTCCCCATAATAAAGAGGGAGACCTTCATTCTAGCTGGACTAGAAAGGTGGAGACTTACCTGAAGGAAAGACTGACTTACTACGAAACACAGGCAGTAGAACTGGGTCTTAGGCTTCCCTGAGTAGGACTAGCAGACTGGTCCCCAGAATTCCTTGCTCTCCTCCAGGTCTTCCCACACTGGGGCTGGTTATCTGGTTGCAGCAGGAGGAATTTGTGTGCTGGTGGGGAAGTGGGGTGGGTCAGGGTCAGGGTGGAAACCTGGGAATGTAGACTCCCTGCCTGCTCTGTCCCTGAAGGACAGAGTCATGGAGAATGTGGCTGACTGCCTCCAGACGGAGAGCATAGGCCAGCCTCTGTGTGTGCGGGAGGGGCTGTCCATGTTAGGAACTTTTGAGAAGAGTGTGAGCATGGACATTCTTTAGTGTTTGTGCATATGGGTGTGAGCCTAAATCTGTAGCCTTTACAAAAGAGAAATTAGATGGGGGTTTGAATCATAGGCTTTTCAGTCATATAATTTGGGGCAAGTAATTTATATGTCCTTCGATTTTTTTCATTAGAAAATGGACAGTTGGGCTGGGCAGTGGTGTCGTACGTCTTTAATCCCAGCACTCGAGAGGCAGAGCCAGACGGATCTCTGAATTCGAGGCCAGCTTGGTCTACAGAGCAAGACCCAGGACACTTGGTTAATCTCAGCACTCAGAGGCAGGTGGATCTCTGTGAGTTTGAGGCCAGCCTGGTCTACAGAGAGAGTACAGGACAGCCAGGGATACTCAGAGAAATCACGTCTGGAAAAAAGAAAAAGAAAATAGGCACTTGGTCTTTAACCTAGTCTGTAGGTAAAACTTGGTGGAAAATGATCTTACCAATTAGAGAATTGTGGGCTAGGTTCAAGGAAGTAGCTATGGACAATTTACGTATGCCCTGTTTTCTCATGGCAAACCTTTGAGCAAGACCAGCTTTTGGGATAGCAGGTACCTTGTTTAGACTGTCTGGGCCCCTTAGGGGAGCATGCATACCTCCTCAGCAAGGCCTAATGAGTGTGTCCACTAATGGGTGGGTAGGCACATGGACGCACATGTCTTGTCAAACCATCTGTGACTGGATATAAAGCCTGGGGGAGAGGAGTAATGTAAGAATTGGCCTTCAGCTGTGGGCGAGGAGTGTCAGTGGCAGATTAGATCTCTTCTCCCATGTGTGTCCCCGTTCTACTTGAAGGGGAAGGAAGAGGAATTGATTGTAACACCCTGGATGGCCAGATCCTTGCTGTTTCCATCCTAGGTCACAAAAACAGTCCTCATTCCCTAGTCAAGGAAGGCCTCTGTGTTAGGAGAGCTCTTAGGTCAATGTGGGAGACTTGAGAGCTAGTCACAGAAAGTGACTGGCAGTGTTGGGAGTCACTCTAGGCATGACCTTTAGGGGGAGCTCCTTTGCTAGCAGAGATTCCTGGAAGTCCCTGGTGGGCCCAGGCCTGAACATGAAGTTAGGGCTCCAGCCCAGCTGAGCTGCATTAGCTCACAGTGGAGGTCTTCAGAGGGTGTGCAGGACTAAAGGTCTCAGTCCTGCTCCCACAAACGCACCTCCTTGGAGTGGGAGTGGGGCATTGCTGAGGTCTAGGGCCAGCCTTGCTTTGCTGCTTTACACCTTTCTGGGACTTGGTTGTTCGAGACAGGGTTTCTCTGTAGTTCTAACTGTCCTGGAACTCAGCTCGGACCAGGCTGGCCCTAAGAGGTCCCCCTGCCTCTGCCTCCAGAATACTGGGGTCAAAGGTGTGCCCAACCACACCCAGCCTTCTGGGACTATAACCAACACTTCTATTCCTCTCAGAAATAAAGGGATAGAAAGTGCCTTTAAGTAGAGATAGTTCTTGAATTTGGGGAGACTTTGGGTGGGTGACTTTGGAGAAATGTGTTTTGTTGTCTGAGGCTTGTGGAAGTAATAGGAAGTAAGTAAATCCCTGTTTGAGTCTCACCTGGTGAGAGTTTGAGGGTGATTTCCCCACCAAGGCCCAGAGCCTGAGTGCTGTTTGGGCTCACCCTGCTGCTAGGGCACATCTAGCGGGTGGGGGTGGAAACAACCTTAGAAACGGTTTGTGATGTTTGAGTTGGGTTTTTCAGATGTCATGACAAGTCGTGTTGCTGCTGGGGTGAGTCAGGTTCCCAGAGAGGAACTCAAGCTTAAAAAGTTTAGAGTGATGCTAGAGAATCAGTCATTGTATAGATAAGACATTGTATTGCACAGTGGTTCTGAGTGATGCTAGAGAATCAGTCATTATAGATAAGACATTGTATTGCACAGTGGTTCTCACCCTTCCTTAGGCTGTGGCCCGTTATAGTTCCTCATGGTGACCTCCAGCCATAAAATTATTTTTGTTGCTACTTCCTAACTCCTAATTTTGCTACTGTTGTGAATCATAATGTAAATATCTGTGTTTTCCATTGGTCTTAGGTGACCCCTGTAAAGGGGTCATTCAACCCCCAACAGGGTCTCGACCCACGGGTTGAGAACAGCAATCTAGTACATAGCCATTAATAGTGACCCAAGATTCCTGTGTAAGGTTTTTTCCTGTGGTCCTGGGCCATGCAGCTTCACTTGGTAGTACTGTCAGAACTGAGTTAGTGCTAGTTTAGTTTACCTGTGCTCTGGTGTTTATTGAGGATGGGGGCGTTCCATTTGATGAAGTTGTGTTCATGGTGGGTGCTGTCAAGCAACTTGACTTCTCCTAGTTATTGAGGTGCACCTTATGACACAGTGGGTGGCCCAGCTGTGCTCCACTTGGTCTAGTGAGACCCAGTCAACAATATTCTTTGAGGCTGTGTGATACACAGTATAGCCATCTGACTTTTTGCCCCCATTTTGGTCTAGTTGAGACCAGTCAGTGTAAGTTTACATGCTGGCAAATGGTGGGTGAGTAGTTTAGGGCATCCGTTGTGGTTCTGTGGCCCCTGTGTGTGGTTGAACTGGTCGTGGTGGTAGTGTGATAAGCTATATCCTTGTGCAGTTATGTGTGACTGATTCCATCGTGTGTCCATGAAAACCAAACATTTAACCCTGTTGTGTTGTGACTTGTGACAGACTAGTGTGAATGGTCTGCCTTCTTTTAATGTGGTAGCCTGTAGTGATACCTCCCTGTACAGTTGTGTATCCATGCGACCCCACTCTGCCCTTTTGCCGGTCTGTGTGTTTTTTGACCTCACTACGGGTGCCCCCATCCCTGCTGGCCGTGCTGCCCCTCCCCCCCGCCCGCGCGCTGGCCGCCTGCGCCGCGCAGCGATCGATCGCCATTGATTGTCCCTGACGAGCTGCTCCACTTTCCAGCCAATGTCAGGAGGGGGGGGATCTCCGCCGCCCTGGCGGTGTCATTTCCACACACTCCCTGGGCTGCCGCCAGCACGGGCATCTCCAAGAGCCGGCCTGGATTACCCAGAGTGCGGAGTGAACCACCTACTTCGCATAGGAAGCCCCCACTCCTAACGATACAAGTCCTTGTCCCCTGCTTGTCCGGGCCACCCTTCTCCTAGGGTGGGTGGGCGGTTAGACATCATCCCCACCCAAGTTAATTTTTTTTTTTTTTTTTTTTTTGCTGGGCCGCATCCGCCGTTTCCAGTAGGCGGAGGCACAGCCCCTTTAGTGTACAAGCCACCCTTCTCCTAGGGGGGGTGGGCGGTTAGACATCATCCCCACCCAAGTTAAAGCCGGCTTGTACACTAAAGGGGCTGGGCCGCAGCCGCCGTTTCCAGTAGGCGGAGGCACCAGCGGGCCAACTCTGCTGGCCCAAACAGATGCTAATGATTTTCCGGGAGGCGCTGGTTTATCTCTAGCCCCAGCCGGCCAGTTGCTGAGCTAGGCCATACACCTTATATTTCTCATCCCTGGGATCCCCATCAGATGACCACATGGCCCTATGTAGGCTGTGAGGGTCGCTGGCTGTGCTGGTAACCCTGGAACTATGGCTGGGCTGCGTGGGAATATATGTTCTATCCACACTGGATGCTACTAGTACCTTTGCCAAAAGGCCCCCACTACATATCCATCCAAGCAGGGGAAACTGGATCTTGTAAAAGTCCAAGGTTATGTACCCCCATTCCTGCTCAGCTGAGTGGGTCACCCCTCTGAAAAGCCACCTTTGGGGACCGCAGCCCTCCCCCTCCTTCCCTCTCAGGGGCCAGAGCCAGTTTCCAGACTCCCTGGTGGAAGTGCTGACGTGGCTCTGGGCAGCTGTCTGGGGCCGGGAAGCGGGGCAGATGTCACGCAGCCCAGGGGAGGAGGCGGCTCCCCGGGAGGGCGGGCAAGGCTTCTGGCCAGGCAAGACTACCTCCTCCCCCTCCGACCTGGCTCTGTCTGTCTGGAGCTGGGGCGCAACCACTGGGCCCAGCTGACTCGCGTCAGAGACTCTCTCCAGTTCCTGTGTGTGGCCACTGACAGTGCGGCAGCCTCTCTGATTCCTCCTCCACTCCTGCTGGAGAATAATGGCACCTGCATTGCACGGGCAGTTCCTCAAGGGAAAGCAGGGTGTGTGAAGGCCCAGCCCAATGCCAGGCACATTGTTCCTGCTCAATAAATGTCAGGTGTTGTTGTCTTTGCAAGTGGGAACTTGGTGTGTCCAAAGGCAAAACTGAGTCCTAAGGGTGCCAGCCGGCTTCAGAGGTCATTGCCGCTAGCCTGCTGCCGCACTGCCCCTGGCACTCCGTTTCTCATGCCTGTCTAGCTCTGTGCCTTCTCTGCGGTGTCAGCCCCTCTTGGCTCTTCCTGCTGCCAAGCTGCCTCCCTCCCTGCCTTTTCGTGTGGTTCCCTGCTATCTGGCGGCCACATTGGGTCCCTCGAGCAACACAGCCCCTTGGGAACAGCAATCGATGGGGCGGAACAGCCTCCCTGACAGATGGACTCACGGAGGCTGGGCTGCTTCAGCACAGCTCCCTAGGAAACCGGAGACAGGAGCTAAGCCACCATGCGGGGGGGGGGGGGGGGAGGCAAAGCTTCCAGCCAGGCACAGACTGGGGTAACTCGTTAAAAGAGATGGGCTTGGAGGGGCAGGGCAGTTGTATGTCAGTGTCCTATCCTCACCCAGCCTTCTCCTTAGGACCAGAATCTTCTTTGGGTCAGGAAGACTAGGGTTTGCCTGGCATTGGGATAGGTGACTCTTCCTCAACAGCTAAAACTTTACCAGCCCCTCATCATGGGCACTGGAGGCTGGTGTGTGGGTAGGCAAGCAGGCAGCCAATTCACATTCGTAAGGCCACAAGGGGCCTTTGAAGCTGGAGTGGAAGCCTTCTTTGCCTGTGCTGGTGGAGTGATGAGCCTTAGCTCCTATGCCTGTGGTGAGGGCCTGGAGAATACCCTTGGCTTCCTGTCAGCCTTACAGCTTCAGCACTCCTGACATTTGGGGACATAAATCCAAATTCTTTGTCCATATCAGTGATTTCTATTTCTTAGGTGCCAGTAGCAACAGTGTGACTATCAAAGTGTCCTTAGGGGTTAGATATGGGAGCAATCATCTATAATCCCGACACCTGAAAGGCAGAAGGATCACCATGAGTTTGAGAGCCAGCCTTGTCTACATAGTGAGTTTTAGGTCAGCGAGGGCTAGAGTGTGAGAACCTGCCTCAAAACAATAGTAACAACAAAAAGTCTTCAGGGGCAAGAGACATAGCTCAGTGGTAGAGCACTTGCCCGGTACTGGGGGGAGGCTGGGTTGGGCTTTCAGAAATTGCCAAATAGTCATGGTCTAACCTCAGGACCAACACCTGGAGAGGATAAAATATCGTGGGGATGCCAGAGATCTGCAATAGTGAAGGAGTGGTCTCCCAAAACAGCCCTGTCCCCAGCTGTCTCAGATCTAGAGTTACTGGAAATGTCCTCTGTGCCCATGGCCCCCACTACTAGCTTGGAGCAGACTGCTTGCTTGAGATGGCAGGGGTTTTTGGCATCCTTGCTTACCCTCTTCAGGCTTGGTGCCAATACCTCAGTGCTGAAGCTACCAGTTGTGGAAGCAGGGGAGTAGATGAGGTCACAGCCACTTGGGGTGCCTCAGTGACCTGTCACTGAGGGTGATGGGTCTCAGGATAGGCTCACCAGCATCAGTGATCAGCCTCTTCCCCATGGTGTCCTGGAGGCTGCCGCCCTCGAGGTCATTGTTGGCTAGGGGTAGAGCTGGCAGAGCTCAGCTCTCTATTGCTGGGGGTATGAGAGAGATTGTGAACACGGGTCCAGTGGACTCAGCCAGCTGACAGCTGGGCCACCTGAACACTGAGCTGCTCCAGAAAGCAGGAGGGGGAAGACACTGGATTAACTAAATGGTACTGGTTTAACTGCCAACCCATAGCCCTTGAACCATAGAATTGTATGTGGACGCCCCCTGTAGTCACCTCCTCCACAGGCAGACAGAGGAGGGAAAGCTTGATACAGGCTTACTTACTCTTGGGAAGTCCCTACTTCTGCCTAACCCACTTCTTCCTAAATCATTCCTATCCCGGCCTGCATTCTGGCCCCAGCAGAAACATTGCCCAGAACCACAGTTCTCTGGCAAAGGATTTTCCCCCTCTTCATCTGAGGGGGAAATCTCAATATACAGGTCCACGGGTGCCTTTGTGGCTGGAGGGGTAAGACGCCTGAGTGGAGGCTGAGGAAATGGGAGATGGGCATCGACATGAGATTGAGATAATTTGGGAAGGGTGGAGTGATGGAGAGATGGTTCAATGGTTAAGAACACTTGCTGCTCTTGCAGAGGACCTGGTTTGATTCCCAGCACTCACATGGTGGCTCACAGCTATCTGTAATTCCAGTTCAAGGGGATCTGGTACCCTCTTCTGACCTCGGTGGGCACTGCATGGAATAAGATGACTCAGCAGCTAACAGTGTTCTACTCTTGCAGTTCCTAACTTCCAGGTCAGGTGCTTTACAACCACCTTAACTCCCAACTAGGGGGACCAACACCATCTTCTGGCCTCCCCCAGGTACTGAACTCAAGTGTACATATGCACAAACACACATACACATAATTAAAAATAAGAATAGCTCTGCCTTGAACTTATGGAAGAAGATGTGAGCTCTCAGCTACTGCTCCAGCACCATGCCTGCCTACCTGCTGCTGTTCTCCCAGCCATGATGGTCATGGACTCTAACCCTCTGGAATGATTCTTGGGGAAATTTCCCTGACTTTGTTTTGGCTGATGGAAGGGAAGAGAAATCATCCTACCCTTGGTCAGGAGCCTTGAAGAAGCAAGGTACCTAGAGGGGACAGGTGACATGAAGAACATCCCTTAAATGGCACCATTGCTAGAGAGGAGGCCATTGGGGCAGTTAAAGACAGTGATTCCTGCCCTGGATGTGCTGCTAACATGCTGGGACACAACCAAGACAGGGTAAGTCACATGGGAGTGCTCAGGAGAATTCACAAATGACAGTAGAACACCATTTAAGATAAAATAAAAACTACTTCTTTCTTAAATATAAGACACAGCTCACAGCTACCTGTAACTTCAGCTCCAGAGGATCTGATGCCCTCTTCTGGCCGGACACCTGCATATACACGTGCACATAAATAAATCTTAATTTTTTAATAAAAAGTCCAAGACCTGCTCTGTGGCTAAGTGCACTGCTGCTCTTCCAGAGGATTCTGGTTTGATTCCCAGCACCCACATGGCAATTTACAATAGTCTGTAACTCAAGTCCTAAGAGGTCTGATGCTTCTAGCCTCTTCAGGTACCAGGCATACAGACAAAAGACCCATACACCTAAAATAAGATTAATTTTTTAAAAATCCAGGGGATCCCGTTATACAGGTCCCAGGGTAAAGAAGAGAGTGTGGCTGGAAGGTGAGCAATGGCTTGGTAATCGGAGATGTGTAAGGCCTGATCTCAGTCCTGGGTCACAGGAATCTTAGCCTAGCAAGGAAGAGGCTAAGGCAGCAGCTTGGGGCTGAGGCTTAAAATAGCGCCTCTGCCTGGCCAGGATGGGGTCCAGGTCACCCACAAGGCAACTTAGCCAC
>CABHPQ010133872.1:0-16550 GCA_902168405.1 Peromyscus aztecus
TTTGAACTCTGTCTAGGACTACTGCCGCTACCAGCAAGCAGCCCCAGACCCCAGCCAGGCCGGCTCTTCCCTTTGCCTAAGTGGTAGGGTGGTGTGAGTGAGGGCCACCCAGAGTGGGGTCAGTCCCTGCCAAACTCTGCAGAACTCCCAAGTTCCCTCCTCCTCGTCCTCCTCCTCGGGACTGCCCAGCCCCCTCTCTTTTCGGGGAGCCGCTCGGGGTACCTGAGAGCACGGACACAGTGTAACTTCGAGTTCTGCCAAGGCCGGGAGAGCAGCGTCCGGGGTCCCTGCGCCCCCAGGCTCGCGGTACACAGCCTCCCGAGGCGCAGCATCCCGAGGTAGACAGCCATGTCTCGCTTCCGCCGCAGGTCCCGGCCCGGAGTAAACTTTGAAAAGTGAACAAGGCGGGGGCTGAAGAAGAAGAAGCCGGCGGGGAGGCGGGAGGGTCGCTCTGCCTATGGGGTGAGGAGGACTGGGTCCCCGCGGGGCGGGGCGGGGCGGGGCGAGGAGAGGCCGGGAAGTGGCCACCTTCGCGTGGGAACTGCAGCCCTCCAAGCCCGCCCTCGAAGGACCACCTTTGTTTTTCTTTGTTTTTGTTTTCGGGGATCCCAAGACCCGCTCTGCAGCACAATACAGGGCCTTCCTGCAATCATCACCCGGCTGAGATCGGAGGGCCGAGGAGTTTCATAAACGGGAAACCAATCAGGAGCCTATAATGCGCCAGATAGCAACTTCAAGGCTAGTCCGTCCCGGGCACCCGGTAGATTGTGGGTCACGTGGGAACTTCCCGGGTAGTGAGCTACAGGCCAAAGGAACCCCGCCCCGAGCGCCCCTGAGTGCTGCCAGCTGGAACAGAGGGCCTCTGGGAAGAGGAAAGGCCTCCAGGACCAACCAGTCTGATGGGTGAGGCCCCCTGTACTCTAGGACCGGGGGTCTTGTGCGGTCCAAGACCAGGAGTCAGCTCTAGTTCGACCCGCATCTCTCGTGGCATCCTTCCTTCTCTATACCATGTCATTCCGGGAAGAGTATCCGGTAGACAAGCTCTGGTGGCATCAGGGACTGGAGTCTGTTGTATCCCTATCCTCCTTTCTGCCCTAGCTTGGGTCCTGAAACGTAATTTCCTCAACTGCTCCCCTAGGCTCCAAAGGACCGAGACTTTGTGAGAGACTCAATACTCCAGCTGTGCCCTCTGGGATATATTCTAACATGTAACCCAAGAAGGATGGGCGACAGGACCTAGAAGAGGGACTGCTTATTTCTGGGTCTGAGCACTGGAACTCCCACAGCTTCTAGTCCTACGTTGTCCTGAACGAAGAAAAGTCAGGTCCCGGCAGGGTGGCTTCCCCTCTCCTGACTTGGATATGAAGAAAGTCCGGGCAGGGAGGAACAGTTGGCTGAGGGCGGAGGTTGTCCTAGTGAACCTTTGCCTTTTTCTGGGAATCCTGGTTCAACTGTGGTCATGAGTAAAATCCAGCTGCTCCCTCTTTGATCTCCAGAGTGACCACAGATCTCTCTGGCATCTTTTTGAGGGAATCGGAGTTCCATTGGAGAACCCGTCAAGACGGGAGACTTTGAAGAGCTGAGCTTGCTAGGGCACACCCTTCAAATTAAGTTTATACAGCGACTTCGGAAGGCCAGGCTCAGAGAATGAGGGGTCTGACAGGTGTCCCAAGTGCAGAATCCAAGCCCTACCTGGAAGCTTGGTGGATAACCCTGGCCAATCATTGACCCTTCCTGGATAAATAATTGCCCCAGCACAGTGAAGGTACATTCTGGTCCCCAGGACCCTTTCACTTCCTGACTAGTCTCTGAATGAAGCTTGCGGGAGGTGGGGAGGTGGGGGGGGAGGTGGTGATTGGTGGTGGTGGTGGTGATGGTGGTGGTGGTGGTAAGGAGATGAGTTCTCTGTTATTCTGCCTGTACTGTGAGCTAGCCTTGGGAAGCCTTTATTCCCTTCCCCTGGCTAATATCCCTTCTTTCTCTGCTTCAAAAATGGACTTACAGACAACTGTCTGTGATCCCAGCCAGGGAGACAGAGGCAGAGGATCAGGAACTCAAGGTCATCTTCAACTACACAGAAGGGGTTCCGAGGCCAGCCTGAGGAAGGGGGAAGGAGGGGTGCTAATAATGTCAACATCAAGTAGCATTTTTTTTTTTTGAGTCAGGGTCTCCTATAACTCAGGCTGACCTCATTTGGTATATATCCTAGGATGAACTTGAACTTTGAACATGCCTCTATTTGTCTCCTTGGATGACAGGCATGTGCCACCACAACCAATTTGATGTGATTTGCACATGTACATGTACACAATGGGGATCGGATGACAACTTGTTGAAATTGGGTCTCTCCTTCCACTCTGTGGGTCCAGAGGATTAAACTCAGGTCACCATGCTTGGTTGGAAGCACTTTACCCGCTGAGCCATGTCCTGGACTGTGCTGAGCCATGAGCCATGTCCTGGGCTGCTACTGTTGCTTTTTTTTTTTTTTTTTTTTTTTTTTTTTTTTTTTTTTTTGAGACGAGCTATCATGCAACCCAGGGTGGTTTCAGACTTACTAGGTAACTGATGCTGGTCTTGAACTCCTGACCCTCCAGCCTCCTAGTCCAAAGTATTGGGATTAGAGGTCTGCCCACGTGCTTTCCTGTGTCCAAAGATTTTAAGCACAAAGAACAGAATACAATGCTACTAGCCTTGGAAATTATCCTAGCTGAAATGGTAAAGGAGAGAAAGAGGGAGGTGGAGGCCAATATTCTTACACTATAGATTGTGTTCTGCAGGCCTGGTGGCGTAGATATGTAATACCGGCTACTCTAGGGAGACTGAGGCAGGAAGATAAAAGGTCAAGTCCTGTCTAGGCAATTTAGAAAGATCCTGTCTCAAAGAAAAGTAATGTGGGCATTGTGATGCACACCTTTAGTTCCAGCACTCCATGGACCGGCGGATCTATGAGTTTAAGACCAGCATGGTCTACACAGAAAAATCATGTCTTGAAAAAGATAAAAAGTAAATATAATGAAGTATTTGTCTTGTTGAAAGCCCCATGTTTGTTCCTCAGCATCATACATACACACATACACACATACAGCAACAATAATGATCATTTAAAAAAAACAACAGCAATAACAATAACAAAAAGTAAAATATAATAAACTGAGGTCAGCTACACATACAGGCAGAATCTGCTTCCAGTTCCAGGTGAACCCAGAGTACATAAAGCTGGGTGTGGTGGCACATATCTTTAATCTCACCATCAAGAAGCAGAGGCAGACAGATCTCTGTGAGTTCCAGGCCAACCTGGTCTACATAGTGAGTCTCAAGCTAGCCAGGGCTACACAATGAGACCCTGTCTCTAAATAAATAATGAATAAATAAATGTGTTGAGAGATCCTATATGTGGATGATGGCGCATAAAGGGAAGGAATATGTTCTGTTTTGTTCTGTTTTTTGTTTGTTTGGTTGTTTTTTTTAAGTGAAGCTATTATTAGCAGGTGTTACAGGAGGGCACAGCCCTCTGAGTAAATAGGCACCATCTTCATCAGATAGGCAGTATCTGCTTACAGAAGACTATTCACAGCAGGACTGTTATTGTTGGACTTTCTCTAAGAGAAGGAATGAGTGGAGAGCGTCGTAAGGTCCTCCCTTAGATTCCAGCCACTCCTCCCTACCACTTACATGGAATTTTGTCCCAAAGGTAGGCCTGCGCCTGAGGTGCTAGACAGTATAGATGGGGGAGGACAGAGCCTAACTGGTGGGAACTCTGTCCAAGCTGAGTGGAGACTTTCTGAGCTGGTGACTCTGGAGGTCACTCATGCTTCCAAAAGCAATGCTTCACTCATGCCTGTAAGACAGCTCAAAAAACTTATCAACACTCCAGGGCAAGCTTTGGAGGATTTCTTCTTGAATTTGTCATTGGAACCTTAAAAGGAGAGGGCAGGCATTTATACTTCCCTAGGAACAAATCCATATGTAACAAAAAAAAAAAAACCCACTAAGAAATAGAATAAAAAATGTTAAATGCTTAGAAGTAAACAGAGAAGGTAAAACTGAGATGGTTGGGAATTTAGCTCAGTGGTAGAGCGCTTGCCTAGCAAACGCAAGGCCCTGGGTTCGATACTCAGCTCTAAAGAAAAAAAAATAGTTCAAATGGGCTGGACTTGGTGGCGCATGCCTTTAATCCCAGCACTGGAAAGGCAGAGGCAAGAGGATCGCTGTGAGTTTGAGGCCAGCCTGGTCTACATAGCAAGGTTCAGGCCAGCTAGGGCTACATAGTAAGACCCTGCCTCAAATAAAATTTCTAATGAGGTCAAAAAGATAGTTCTGCAGATGAAAAGCATGTCCAGTGCAAGCCTGACCGCTTGAGTTAGACAGAGTAAGATGCAGTGATACACACCAGTGACCACAGCTGTGTCAAGACAGGAGGTGGAGGCGGGGGACTCTCCCTGAAGCTCAGCCAGCTAGCCTGGAGTACGGCTGGTAATGTCAGAACAAGACCTTACCTCAACAAAGTGGGAAGTGAGGACCGACTCTGAAAGTTATCTTCTGACTGCCACATGAGTGCAAATGCCCGTACTCACGTACAAAACACACACACACAATTTAAAAAAAGAAAGTAGTTCAAATGAAGCTAGGAATAGTGGCTCATACATATAATCCTAACACTAAGATTCCTCACAGAATTATTCACAATAGCAAAGGCAGGAGCTTCCAAAATGTGAAATAGTCATATGCTATTTTATTATTTATATGCTACTTAGTCAGAGGCAATATTGTTCAGTCTTAAAACGAAAGGACAGGCTGGGCATAATGCCTCACGCATTTAATCCTGGCACTCGGGAGGCAGAGGCAGGTGGATCTCTGTAAGTTTGAAGCCAGCGTGGTCTACAGAGTGAGTTCCAGGACAGCCAGGACTCTGTAGAGAGATGCTGTCTCAAAAAAAAAAAAAAAAAAAAAAAAAGAAAGAAAGGACATTCTGACACATTCTAAAGTGCAGAAGAACCCTGAAGAAATGCTAGCAGAAATAAGGCAGACATAAAAGGAGAATACTGTATGAAAAGCCAAAGACGAGGAGTGGACCCCCATCACCAACCGGGGTTGCCTGGTTAAGGGCATGAAGATCAAATCTCAGGAGGAAATCCACCTGTTCTTTCTGCCCATCAAGGAGTCTGAGGTTACGGAATTTTTTCCGGTTTTGTCCCTTAAGAATGAGCCTCTAAAGATCATACCACTGCAGAAACAGACTTGGATTGTCCCCAGACCAGGCTCAAGGCTTTTGACACCATCATGGACTACAACAGTCATGTTGTTCTGGGTATTAAGTGCTCCAAAGAGTTAGCCACTGCCATCAAAGGCCCATTATCTTGCCAAGCTTTCCATTGTAGAGAGGTAACTGGGACAAGGAGATTGGCAAGCTCCATGCTGTCCCCTGCAAAGGTGACAGGGTGTGGAATATTAGTTTAAGATGTGTTACATTCATTTATGCTGTGGAATATTTGTTTAATGATGCAAAGATGTGTTGCGTTCTTTTATTTTGCATCTAACTCTGTAAAGTTGTGTTATATTGCCTGCCTAAAACACCTGATTGGTCTAATAAAGAGCTGAGCAACCAATAGCTAGACAGGAGAGGGATAGTTGGGGCTGCCAGGCAGAGATAATGAATAGGAAGAGAAATCTAGGCTCAAGAGAAGATGGAGGAGCAAGAAAAGGAGAAGGAGAGGAGGATGCCAGAGGCCACCCACCCAGACAACCAATCAGCCATGGAATAAAAAGGAAAGGAAGATATATAGAATAAAGAAAGGTTAAAAAGCCCAGAGACAAAACACAGTTAAAGAGAAACAGGATAATTTAAATTAGAAAAGCTGGCTAGAAACTAGCCAAGCTAAGGCCGGGCATTCATAAGTAAGAATAAGTCCCTGTGTATTTATTTGGGAGGTGGGTAGCAGGCCCCCAAAGAGTTAAAAAAAAAAAAACCTACAGGCCACTGTGGCTCTGTGTTGGTGTGCCTCATTCCTGTTCCCCAAACTGAGGCACTGTTATTGTCTTTGCCCCTGTGCCAACCAGGAAGCTGCTGCTCCCTGGTATTGATAACTGCTACACATCACCTTGGGTACCTTCACCAAGACCACCTTGGATGCCATCTCCAAGATTGACAGCTATCTGACCCCCAACCTCTAGAAAGAGACCCTGTTTACCAAGTCTCCATCCCCAGAACTCACCAACCATGGTGTGGAAACCCACACCAGAGTGTAGAGGACCCAGGCTCCAGCTGTGGCCACCATGTAGGATATTTATTCATTTACTTGTTTGTTTATTGGTTTTTCAAGACAAGGTTTCTCTGTGTAGCTCTGGCTGTCCTGGAACTTGCTATGTAGACCAGGCTGTCCTCAAACTCACAGAGATCTCCCTGCCTCCTCTGCCTCCCAAGTGCTGGAATTAAAGGTATTCACCACCACCACCTGGCCCACATGGGATTTTTTATTTTTATTTTCTCTCATTCAATACATCCCAACTCCAGCCTCCCCTCCCTCCCCTACCCCCCAGATCCACCTCTCTTCTATCTCCTTTCAGAAAAGCTCAGGCCTCCCAGGGATATCAACTAAACACAGCTTAACAAGTTGCAATAAGACTTAGGCACAAACCCTCTTATCAAGGCTGAACAAGTCACCCAGAAGGAGGAAAAGGCTCCCAAGAGCAGGCAAAAGAGTCAGAGACACCCCTGTTCCCACTGTTAGGAGCTCAGAAAACCCCAGCTAAACAACCACAACATATATGCAGAGGACCCAGTGCAGACCCATGCAAGCTCCATGATTGCTGCTTCAGTCTCTGTGAGCAGGGCCCTGCTTAGCTGATTCTATGGGCTGTGTTCTCCTAGTGTTCCTGACCCCTCTGGCTCCTACCATCCTTTCTCCCCCTCTTCCATGGGGTTTCCCAAGTTCTTCCTAATGTTGGGCTGTGGGCCTCTGCATTTGCTCCCATCAGCTGCTGGAGGAAGCCTCTCATTGCCTTTTTTTTTTTTTTTTTGGTTTTCCCCTAGGTCTCTGGGCCATCAGCTTCCGGCCACTCCCATAAGCTCTGTGCCACCATTGTCCCCAGCACATCTTGCAGGCAGGGCAGGTTATAGAGCAAAGGTTCTGTGGCTGAGGTGGTGTCCCAGTCCCACCACTGGAAGCTTTGCCTGGTTACAGAAGATGGCCAGTTCAGGCTCCGTGTATCCTTCATTACTAGGAGTCCTCGCTAGGGCCACTCTCAGAGGCTCCAGGAAGTTTCTACTGCACTAGGTTTCCACATCATCCCTTTAATGCCCCCCAATTCCAGTCACCTCTCCCTGTACTCTCTCCCTCTGTCCTTCCTCCTCCACCTGATCCCTCCCATCCCTATTTCCCCTTCCCAGGGAGATCCATCCTTGTTACTTGGCCTCTTTGGGTCTGTGGATTGAAGCATGATTTATCCTTTATTTAACAGCTACTATCCATTTAAACCCACACCAGAGTCTTTTTGCAGAGAACCCAAGCTCCAGCTGTGATTACCACATAGGATTAAAAAAATAAAAAAAAATTTTTTTTTTTGAGACAGAGTTTCTCTATGTGGCCCTGGCTGTCCTGGAACTAGTTCATTTCGACTAGACTGGCCTCAAATTCACAGAGATCCACCTGCCTCTGCCTCCTGGGTGCTGCGATTAAAGGCATGCGCCACCACCACCTGGCCCACACAAGATTTTTATATGAGGAAAAAAATAGAGTGAATTAAGCCCTGTTTTTAAAAAGAACCTGGAACTGTAAAGCCTTAGAACCCGTTGATGTAAAAGCTTCACTTTCACCTCAAGGGGAGTAAAAGGGAGTTTCTTCTGGGCCAAAATATGAATAACCGTGGTCTGGGAACATGGATTCAGGTTGCTTGGAACAGCATTTTGCTGACGGTGGTGGTGCATGCCTTTTGAGGCAGAGGCAGGTGGATCTCTGTGAGTTCAAGGCCAGCCTGGGCTACATATCAAGCTACATAATATGGTCTCAAAGATAAACCAGAATAACATGTTACAGAACAGAAAAAGGTCCTAAGTCAAGGTGTTTGCCATAGACATTGGCGGGGACAGCAGAATGGTGGGTTCCAGCACAGTGAGGACCCTGAAGAAAAGAAAATCATAAATTAAGGCATTGTCACATACATGTGGAAGCAGCAAGTGAGCAGGTTACAGCACGGTGGAGGAAACTCTATGGGCTCAGAAATTCTCTGGCAACATTCCTAACTTCTGGATTGATGAAAAGTAGTGGTCTGTAATACATTCCAAAGATTTTTCTGGATAGTTGAAAGGATGTTAGATCAGACACAGAGGTAGATGACAACATGGTTTGTGTTTTTGCTTGTTTTTGGTGCTTGTTTTTTTTTTTTTTTTTTTTGGTTTTTGGTTTGGTTTGGTTGTTTCTTAGACAGGGTCTCACTATGTAGCGTTGACTGACCCAGAACTAACTCACTGTGCAAATCTCGAACTCACAGAGATTCACCTGCCTCTGGCTTCCAAGTGCTGAGATTAAAGGTGGTTGCCATCATGCCCAGCCACAAATGCTCATTAGGAGAACAAAAGATAGCACAAGACAGCTCAGCTCTAAACCAGCAATATTTTGACTCTCCATGATGTTGGACATGCCTATAAACCCCGCACTTGGGAGATGAAGGGAAGAGAATCAGTTCAAGGTCACCCTTGGCTACATAATGTTGGAGGGTAGCCTGGACTATAGAAGGCCTGTTTCAAAAACAAACAAAAACCACCCACAATTGCAATAAAACTCACTAAGCTGCCGTCCCCAACTCTCCACAGTCAGTCAGCCAGCCCAGAACAAAAACAAGTAGATAATACTTGTCATTGGTGAGGGGTGGGGTTGGGCGGAATGTTGTTATAAGGCTGCTGATTGGAAAGATGAAAAAGTTTGGTTTGGTTTGATTGGGGGCATTTTTGTTTTTATTTTATTTTATGTGTGTTGGTATTTTGCCTGCACACATTATCTGGGTACCACATGAGTGCTCGGTGCGGAGGAAGTCGAAAGAGGGCAGAGCCCCTGGAACTGGAGTTACAGATGGTTGAGAGGCACCATTCAGGTGCTGGGAATCAAACCCAGGTCCTCTGGAAGAGCAGCCAGTGCTCTTAACCACTGAGCCATTGTTTTAGCACTTGTTGTTTTTTGTTTGTTTGTTTATTTGTTTTTTGTTTTGTTTGTTTGTTTTTTGACCCTGTGAAGCCCTTATTGGCCTGACTCACTGTGTAGCCCAAGCTAGCCTCAAATTCCATGCTTACCTCACCCTCCGGGGTGCTAGGATTGCAGATGTAAGCACACCCTGCTATTCATGTGCTATGTCAGAAAATAGATAAACACGTTTGTGTCTTTTTACAACCAGAATAGATTTAATCACAGTTTATTTTAAAAAAATAAATAAATAAACTCACAAGGTGAACTGGTTTGATTGGCAGCAATTTGCCAAGTCTCCCTCTCTTTCTCTCTTTGGCAGGCTGAAGAAAACACATGTTCTTCTATTCCAGTTCTTTTGTGTTTGTGTGGTGTGTGTGTGTTCACATATGTACACGTGTGTGCACATAGGAGTGTGGGAGCCAAAGGTCAATGTCAGGCACATTCTTTTCTCTCCACCTTCTTCTTTCTTCAAAATATATCTTCTTTATTCTTTGATAATTTCGTGCATGTACACAGTGTGTCTTGATCCTCTCCACCCTAATTTCTCCCTCCCGCTCCCCCCCCCAGCATCCCCCATTGTACCCTCCTCCTATCTTCACATCCTCCCCTTTGCTTTTTTCTTTTTTGTAATCCGCTGAGCCCGACTTGCGCAGCCTGCGGGAATGTTGACTTATCTCATCCAGGTTTTATGCAGGTAACCACAGCGGGTTTGTGAGTGCAAAGTCTGTAGCATGGCCAGAAAACAGCATTCCACAGCACTCCTCCACACGCTCTGGCTTTTATAGCTTTCCATTCCACAGTGTCTCCTGACCCTCAGGATCGGGGGTGCAAGTGTGAATGTCCCATTTGGGGCTAAACACTCAACAGTTAATTATTCTCAGCACTTTGACCAGTTATGAATCTTTGCATTACCTGCTACCTGCTGGAGAAAACTACCTCTCTGGCCAAGGTTGACTGCCACACTAACCGATGTGTATAAACAGAAATATTTAGAAGGCAGTTTGATGACCTATCTATTTAGCAAAACAATAGTAGGTTTGACTTTAAGGCCCATGACCACCAAAGGCATGGATTTTAACCAGGTTTACAGCATCATGTCTGAATTCCCTTCTGTGAAGCAGGCCTCAACTCCAATCCAAAAGCAGTTAGTTACCCTGGTAATCTGCATGTCACTATTACGCCAGAGGGCACATCTTGCCTGGTGGGTTGATAATACAGTTTTTGAGGGTCACTGCTGGGTGATACCATTGGTGACTTTTCTCCCCAGCAACTTGCACAACACTGTCCAGCACTATGGAAACCAGCTAGCAAAGAGGAAGTTTTCAGGTCAGTTCCAGATTGATTTCTCTATGTTCTGTACCAAAGTATATTACATCTGCAGCAATAGAGTCTTACCATCTTCTCCTGGTGTGTAACCAAGAGCAACCGCGACAAGCTATTTAATCTTTCAAAAAGTTATAAAGTATCATTTTAATTTATTTTATTATTTTATGTGTATGGATGTTTGGCTACATGTATATCTGTGCACCATGTACATGCCTGGTTCCCAAGGAGGCCAGAAGAGGGTGTCAGATCTCCTGGAACTGGAGTTACGGATGGTGCTGGAAACCAAACTCAGGTCCTCTACAAGAGCAACAAGTGCTCATAACCACAGAGCCATCTCTCTGTGCCACTCCCACCTTATTCTTTGATGGGCTCTCACACTGAACCTGGAACTTTCTGACTCAGCAAAACTGAATGCCAACCAACTCCAGGGATCTTCCTGTCTCGTCTCCCAAGCACTAGTGCACCTGGCTTTTTACCTGTGTGCAGGAGATCTGAATTCAGGTCTTTGTGCTTTCACGGCAAACGCTTTTTGTCATATCTCCAGCCCTTGTTTTAATCTTTTTATTTGTTTGTTTGTTTGTTTTTTGAGACAGGGACTCAACAAAAGACTATGTAGTCCTTGACTGTCCTGAAACTCATTCTATAGACCAGGCTGACCTTGATTCAAAGATCCACCTGCCTCTGCCTCCCCAGTGCTGGGATTAAAGGCATGCATTACCATTGCCCATCTCTTCATTTCAATTTTAATTACTAATATTGACTTTCAGATCATAAATACACATCACACAGTAAAATAAATGGAAATATATACATATATATATTTACAGAATGGCATAAAGAGTTTAAGAGGCCATAGCAAAGACTGGGCGGCAGTGGCGCACGCCTTTGATCCCAGCACTCAGGAGGCAGAGCCAGGCAGATCTCTGTGAGTTTGAGGCCAGCCTGGTCTACAGAATGAGATCCAGGACAGGCACCAAAACTACACAGAGAAACACTGTCTTGAAAAAACAAAAACAAACAAACAAACAAAAAACCAAAAAAAAAAAGAAAAGAAAAGAAAAAGAGGTTGTAGCAAAACTCAAGGACTTTCAAAGATCTTGAGAAGCCAAAGCTTGGAAGCTGATTGGAACACAAGGAGACTCTCTATTTTGACAAGATAATGAGCCCAGGCAGAGGGACAGCTGGGGATGCTGGTGGAGGTGAGAATCAGGCTGCTGCTGGGCCATAGATCTGAGTAGAGCTACAGAATTGAGTCTAGCTTCAGAAAGGAGGTGTGGGACCATGAAGGCTTAGGTGCACAGGGTAAGACCTGGTCCAGATAGATGGATGGATGCAGGTTAACACAGGTGAACAGGAAGATTGGCAGAAGGAAGTAGAGTAGGCTGCCTCAACAGTAGGGACTGAGCAGAGTTGAAGCCCCTGGGATAGTGAGGAGTTCTCTGGTCATCAATTTTTTGTGTGCATTTTGTATTTTCATATGTATTTCATATTTTGCCCAAGGAGGTCAGAAGAGGGCATCAGACCCCTTGGAACTGGAGTTACAGATGACTGTGAGCCACCTTGTGGGTGCAGGGAATCAAACTTGGGTCCTCAGAAAGAGCAATCAGTGCTTTTAGCAATCAGTGCACTGAGACATCTCTCCAGACCCTCTTGATATGATTTTAATATGTTTTTATGTCCCCACAATCACAATTTACCCCCAATAAATTTATAGGGTGGCACTCTTTCTATCTCTAGGAATGTCATTTATCCATCTACACCTCGTGAGTGATACCAGACAGATGGTCTCATTTAGTGTACACTCGGGGGAAGAGTGGACATCTTCAAAATGGAGTCAGATGCTGCCATAAAATGAAATTTCTCAGGGCAAGGCACAGCCTGAAAAACTACTGGTTTATACAACATGGAATAATTCAGAACAGTGTAAAGCCTTACCTCAAAAGCCAGGGACTGATGTTTGACAAGGCTGCCACAATATAACACAGATCAGTTTTTTAAGTTTATTTATTTATTTTTATTAAAGATTTATTTATTTATTATGTATACAGCATGCATGACTGCAGACCAGAAGAGGGCACCAGATCCCGTTACAGATGGTTGTGAGCCCCCATGTGGTTGCTGGGAATCGAACTCAGGACCTCTGGAAGAGCAGTCAGTGCTCTTAACCTCTGAGCCATCTCTCCAGCCCTTAAGTTTATTTTTGCAGGAAACAAGAGTCTCGTGTAGCCCAGGCTGGCCTCAAACTTGAAGTGTAGTTGATAACCTTGAACCCTTAATCTTTCTATAAGGATAGGGAGGATCATGAGTTCAAGGCCCACCTGGGCTACAGAACAAGTTCAAGGCCGACCAGAATAGGAGGGAGACCACAGCTTAAAAATGAGGGCAAGAGCTATATAGCTCAGGGGCAGAGCACTGGGCTAGTAGGCTGGATGCCTTTGGTTTAGTCCCTAGCATTCTAAAAACGCGAGGGGGAGTGGGGCAGGATGGTGGTGCACATCTTTAGTCCCAGCACTGGGAAGGCAGAGGCAAATGAATCTCTGGGTTCGAGGCCAGCCTGGTCTAGAGTGAGTTCCAGTACAGCCAGGGCTACACAGAGAAACCCTGTCTCGAAATTCTCCCTAATAAAAGGCAGGGGGAGGTAGCGGTAGGGCCGGTGAGAGGACCCAGTGGATAGAGGCAATTGCTGCCAAGTCTGATGGCCTGAGTTAGATCCTTGAAATCCTCATGGCAGAAGGAGAGAATCAACTTTTGTAAACTGTCCTCTCCCCTCCACACATGCCCCGTGGCTTGAGTACACACACGATGTAATAACTTTTTTGTTTTCTAACAGTAAACAGGGTGTGTGTGTGTGTGGGTGTGGGTGTGTGTGCGCTGCAAATGGAATTCAGGGCCATACACTCACTTGGCAAGTGCCCTACTACTGAGCTACAAATCTCCACCGTAATTGTAACCTAATAAAAAGTTTTTATTAACAGGCCTGAGGGAAGCTTTCTCCTTAATGCCAGCAATCTGTAACATGGACTGATGTTTGATCAGATGGCCACAGAAAAACACAGAGAACCATCCTGTTGATGCAGGCCTATAATCCCAGGATTAAGGGGGTGAGGCAGACAATAAAGAGTTTGAGGCTAGCCTGGACTACAAACCAAGCTCTTGTCAAACAAACAAACAAAAACAAAAATCAACAACAACAAAAAACACCCTGAGAACAGAAGTGTTGTTGCTCATAATAACCCACTTGCCTAGCGTGTGTGCACCGGTCTAGCGTGTGTAAAACCTTGACTTCTATCCCCAGCAGAGGGAAGGAGGTGAGAGGAAGCTGCAGGAGGGAGTGTTTTAACCTCCAAAGAGATTCAGAAGACTTAGAACGCAATGCTTTTATTCTGTTAATCAGGCCAAATAGGTCCACCCAGTCACCAAGACCAAAAAGTCCCATAAGCCACTAACAACAACAGAAAGCCAGATAAGCATTCTAAAAACAGATGTTTCTCGTTTTCAAAGAGAAAGTGAAAATAAGGAACTTGATCTGTCTTGCTGCCTGGAGTAAAATTAATTTGATGACAGCTCACTGGAGACAGCAGACCCACACCGATGGGCTTGGAAGAGATCACTGTTTTCTTTTTCTCTATAGCCCCAACTTGAAAAACTCAGTTCCCACATGGGCCACATGTTGTGAAAGCCTTGATTTTGTAAAGAGAAAAAACAAACCTCTTTGTTTGAATGATGTAATTTTTATCTTTCCTTGGGTCAAAGTCAAGAGCTAAGGTCAACTGTGAGGTCTTGAGTAAAAACTGCTGAACAAATCCATCTTCCATTGGTTCATCCATCATTCCACAGAAGATTTATGGTTCTGGGCAAGTTTCTGGGTCCTGGATGTGGAGATAAGAAGGAGACAGGGTATTTACTTTTAAGGAGCTTGATGTTGATGTTAGCAGGAGGCTCAAACCCTAGGGCTGTGTGCTGTGGTGTGGTGTGTGCTGAGTGAAAGTGAACAGGGATTAGTGACCTACCTGGGCAGGTTGCAGAAGGTCTGAGCTGAATTCTGAGGAATAAGCAGTATGCTTATCCCCTGTTGCTACTGTAACAAATTACACACATTTAATGCCTTAAACTGGGGGTGGTGCATACACCATTAATTACAGAACTGGGCTGTATGAGGCAGGAGGATTGTGAGTTTGAGATTTGAGACCAGATGGACTACATAACAAGTTAGAGGACCCTGAGCTAATAGCAAGACCCTGATGTAGAATAATCTTTCGGTACACTGTGAGGTTACGTTGCTCTCGCTGTTAATAAAAAGCTGATTGGCCAGGCAGTGGTGGTGCATGTCCTTAATCCCAGCACTTGGGAGGCAGATGCAGGTGGATCTCAGTGAGTTCAAGGCCAGCCAGGTCTAAAAAGTGAGTTCCAGGACAACCCTGTCTCGAAAAACAAAACAAAACAAAACAAAACAAACAAAAAAAGAAGCTGATTGGCCAATAGCTAGGTTAGATTTTCAGGGCAAAGAGAATGCTGGGAAGAAGAAGAGTGGAGTCTGAAGAGTCTCGAGCCAGCCGCAGAAGAAGAAACATGGGAAGTTCATAGATGAGGTCAATGAGCCTTAGGTCAGCATATAGATGAATAGAAATGGGTTAAAATTAAATTGTAAGAGCTGGCTGGAGACAAGCCTAACAATCAGCTGAGCATTTATAATTAATAATAAGTCTATGTGGTTATTTGAAAACTGGCTGGCAGGACAGAAAAGTCTGCCTACAAGACCCTACCTCAACACACACACACACATGAGCACACATACAATAAATAAATACTTAAATACATAAATAAATGAGTGGGGGCAGGGGGGGAATGTGTGTTCTGGAGACCAGAGTCTAAAGTAAGTTTAATGGAACTAACATCAAGGTGTTTGCAATGCACTGGTTTCTTAGAACTATGTCCAACATTTGGCCCATGAGCCATATGCATCCCAAGATAGCTAAGACATTTGTATATCACAACACAAGGTCAAAGGTTGGGCATGGCTGCAAGATGCTCCATGCTGAGCCAGTTCCTTGAGTCATCAGTGTGTGAGGGCCCAAATCCCCTTTGGTGTGTGGTCACATCACTCTAACAGCTGCTTTTTCCATTTTGATTTTCCACATCTAGTTTCCCTTGGCCTTTCTTAGAGAGACACTTTATGTGTAGCGGTCCTCCATGTAATTGAAGATATTGTCTGTATCTCAAGATCTTTAATTAATTCTATTACTATAATTTTGGTTTTTTTGAAACAAGGTCTAGCTATGTAGGTTGTTTTTTTTTTTTTTTTAATTTTGAGACAGAGTTTCATGTAACCCAGATTGGTTTTGAGCTCACTATATATCTGCCTGCCAACTGTCCCCATACCCAGCTTCCTTTACATGTTTTTTTAAATATCAGTTAATTTATTTGTATGTGCATTGGTGTTTTGCCTGCATGTGTGTTTCTGTGATGGTGTTGGATCCTTGGAATTGGAGTTATTGACAGTTCTGAGCTGCCATGTAAGTGCTGGGAATTGAACCCAGGTCCTTGGCAAAAGCGGTCAGTGCTCTTAACCACTGAGCCATCTCTCCAGCTCCTCTTAATGATTAGTCTTTATGAAATTCAAGCCAGCAACTCACACAGTAACTTTAAAAATAAGTCTAATAATATAATCTAAAGCCATTCAAATTTGATACACACTGATGAATGACTCTTGAAAAACATTCAAATTCTTATTGTAGTCAATTTACAGAATAAACAGAAACCTGGGGAAGTGCACTGACATATCAAGATGACCTTAAAGCTTAGTGTGGTACTGGCTTCAAGTCCCAGGGTTCGGGGGACACATCTGTTGTTGCTATTTGTTTTTGCTCTTTTGGGGGGTCTGCCCCCCAGCTCCCAAATAAATCACACATGGAGGCTTATTGTTATTTATAAGTGTCTGGCCTTAGCTTGGCTTGTTTCTTGGCAGCTTTCCTTACCTTAAATTATCTCATCTACCTTTTGCCTCTGGACTTACTTCCCATTCTCTCTCCTTTTTTTTTTTTTTTTTTT
>CABHPQ010133872.1:16650-30527 GCA_902168405.1 Peromyscus aztecus
GGGTTTCTCTGTGTAGCTTTGTGCATTTCCTGGAACTCACTCTGTAGTCCAGGCTGGCCTCAAACTCACAGAGATCTGCCTGCCTCTGCCTCCCGAGTGCTGGGATTAAAGGCGTGCACCCCCACCGCCTGGCCCTTCCCATTCTCTTACTTCTGTAAATCTTACTCTTACTTCATGGCTTTCTGTGTAGCTGGGTGGCTGGCCCCTGGAGCCCTCCTCCTTCTCTGGCTACTCCTCTCCTTTCAGATTTCTTTTATATATTTTGTCTGCCTGCCAGCCCCGTCTATCCTTTCTCCTGCCTTGCTATTGGCCGTTCAGTTCTTTATTAGACTAATCAGGTGTTTTAGGCAGGCACAGTAACACAGCTTCACAGAGTTAAACAAATGCAACTTAAACAAAAGTAACACACCTTGAAACAATATCCTACAACAGTCTGTGTCCTAGCCCACCCTGATCTTTGACTGCTAAGGTGTCACACTATTCCTGGGGAGCCACAAACAAACATCTCTTTGCTCCAGATAGGCAACCAATGACAGACCAAAATACAGATGCTACCAAAGTCCAACTTGGTGAGCCATGAGTTCTATTGGTGTTACTTATGGAATCACAGGTGCAGGGTTGGTTAAAGAAGCCGAAATGAGTCAAAGGACAGCTGCATCCCAAGAGCTCTCCCTGCTAGGGGTAACAGCTCACAGAAGCTGAAAACCCGGAGCACACTGCACAGCCTGCAGGTAGCTCTACAGGTAGGAGGAGAGTTCATTCCAGGTAGTTCAATTGGTCTGAGCTGCTGTCCAGCTGCTGGCCTGGTCTCTACTCTTCCAGGCTGCTCAGCTGGTCTCTGCTGCTAGGCAGCTGAGCTTGTCTGAGAACATCTGCCGGCCACGGTTTCTGCTTCTATACCCTTGGGGAGGGAGGGACCTACTGAATCTGGTCAGTGTCAGAGACCTCCTGAAGCTATGGAGTTGTTTACTTTTTGAACATAAAGGGCTTCCCTGAAGGATGGGATGTTCTACCTCCTTAGATCATTCTGTGTCTTAACATGATTTCCTGTGAAATGGAAGGTTTTAATCTGGAAACTACTATACAACAGCTTTCTCAAGGGCTGCTGGGACTTGTGTTTTCCCAAACAACCTGGAACATACAGGAATGTACAAGATGACATTTGGTTTGGGGCAGGGAGTTCAGCACAGGGCCAGTCTTTTGTTCCCAAGGGAAATGCTGCCAAGCCACGATAGGCTTACTGTCTCCCACACTGCCTGTTTCCAGTCTTAAGGGATTAAAAACAACCTTTTTTGAAGTGAACACCTGCTGTCTGTCCGGCTCTGCTACCTGATTCCCTGGGTTGATTCTCTGAAGGTTTCAATCAGACACAGTTCTCAAAACCCAATTCATACACCGCTCTGCCACCTCCTCCGAGGAGCCTTTCCTGATTTCATCCCCCCCCCCCGGGGGGGGGGGCCCTTTCTCCTCAGCAGGCTGGTGTGAACTCCTTGAATCCCCTTTCCTGTGACACTCAGATAACATTGGGAAAAAGTAACAACAGAGGATGAGGAGTATGGTTCAGTGGTGTGGTGCTCGCCTAGAAAGGTCCTGGTTTCTATACCTAAACTCTGTGTGTGTGTGTGTGTGTGTGTGTGTGTGATGTGTGTGTGTGTGTGTGTGCATGTAGGTGTGCTTGGTGTGTGTGTATGTATGTGAGCATATGTGTGCCTGTGTGTGGGCGGGGTGAGCGTGTGTGTGTGTGTGTGTGTGTGTGTGTGTGTGTGTGTGCATGTAGGTGTGCTTGGTGTGTGTGCATGTATGTGAGCATATGTGTGCCTGTGGGGGGGGCGGGTGAGTGTGTGTGTGTGTGTGTGTGTGTGCATGTAAGTGTGTATGTATGTGATGGGGGCATGCCGTGGTGTGCTTGCGGAGACCAGAGGACATCTTTGTGGAGTCAGCTGTCTCCTTCCACCTCTGCCAGTGTTCCTGGGATCAAACTCGGGTCGTCAGGCTTGTGCAATAAGTGCCTCTGCCTGCTGAGCACCTCACCAGCCCTGAGTATAACAGGATCACATGCCGGTATGCACACACACACTCTACACATTTGCACAGAGGCTGGCTTCAGACTTACTGGGCAGCCCAAGATAAGCTTGAACTCCTTATCCTCTTGTGTCTTCCTCCTCAGTACTAGGATTAAGGTCAGGCCCCACTGTGCCTGGTGCTTAGAGACTTGGAACCCTAACTGGCTTGAACTGTGTGGTGGTTTGACTATGAATGGCCCCCGTAGGCTCATATATTCATGCTTAGTCACCAGGGAGTGGCACTATTTGAAAGGATTAGAAGAATTAGGGGGTGTGGCCTTTTTTGGAGGAAGTGTGTCTCGGTGGGGATGGGGGTTGGGGGTTGGGGGGTGAGTTTTGAAGTTTCAAAAGCCCATGCCAGACCTAGGTTCTCTCTCTCTCTCTCTCTCTCTCTCTCTCTCTCTCTCTCCCCCTCTCTGCCTACGGATCAGGATGTAGCTCTCAGCTTCTGCTCCAGCACCTGCCTACATGCTGCCTTGCTCCTGGCCATGATGATACTGGACTAAACCCCTGAAACTATAAGTGATCCCCTAATTAAATGCTTCCTTTTATAAGAGTTGCCTTGGTCATGGTGTCTCTTCACAGCAATAGAACAGTGACTAAGACAGACTGCATACACATACACATCTCTTTCCCAATAATGCATTTAGCAACCTGGGATCCCACCTTCCTCTAGCTGAATGCATGCTTTTCTCCAAACAAAGCAATTGGGTTACTCCAATTTACAGCTCCCTAATAACCCTTAGTATTTCCTTTTGTATGTGTGTATGGCCAAACACATTCTAAGGGAAATAGACCAATCCAACCTAGACTGGTTTTGAGTGCATTCACAGTAAAGCAAACTGTCTTCTCAAATTTGTGGATGATCCCTTATTTACCATCTTATGCCTGTACATAATCAGGCATGATATGATTCAAATCAGATGCATCAGGAGATGGGAAATAATGAAGGCTTATGTAATCTAAACCTATCTATCAAAACAGAAAGCCACCTGCATTCTGCCTCTAGCAAGCTAACTTGCTCTGTTCATGGACCCACAAAAGCAAGTCTGGAGCAGTCCTCTCAAGTAGAGCCTACGGCTGTCTCGAAGAGAACTTTGCTTCTGAAAAAAATCCTCAGCTGGGTGTGGACGCACACCTTTGATCCCAGCACTCCAGAGGCAGAGGCAGGTAGATCTCTATGAGTTCGAGGCCAGCAGAGCTAGTTCCAGGACAGCCAAGGCTACATAGAGGAACCGGTCTCAAAAAAAAAAAAAAATCCTCACTGCGTTGTCATTGTGTGTGTGTGTGTGTGTGTGTGTTTGTGTGTGTGTGTGTGTGTGTGTGTGTGTGTGTGTGTGTGCGCGCTTCTTCAGGTCTTTGAACAAGAAGCCAAGAACCTGGAAGCATAAAGCCTAGAGGCCACCAGGAACACTTGATGAGCCATCCCGGAGGTAATTGAATTCTCTTCTGCTTCACAGACACAAATTTTTCTCTGTAGTCTCTTTTTCCTGGCCCATGACGTTAGGTAAGGGGACAGAGGCAAAGGCAAATGGGACAAGAGATGTCAGGGCCCAGTTCCAAGACAACGGGATGGCCATCCTGCCAGGATGGAGAAGGCAATGCAGGGTAGGACTTGGGACAAACTCAGAACTAACCAAACACATTCAGTGTCTCAAGTGAAATGTAACAAAGTAGACTCTGGTGCCCTGTTCCAGTGTTGTTTCTGCTTTCTAGGGAAGAACAAGACTTAGTTGCCAGCTTGGATTCCCCCAGAAACCAACATAAAATCAGGTGGGTACGCTTCCAGCTTCTAATCCCAGAATGTGGGAAGCGGAGCCAGGAAACCTCTGGAGCAAGCTGCCTAGCCAGACTAGCTGTCCCGAGAACTCTGAGTTCTGTGAGAGACCCTCCTGCGGTATATCGGGTGAGCGATCAAGAAAAACCACCAGTGTCAACCTTGGGCCTCCACACATGCCCACGTGAGCATGTAAGCTCCACACTTGTGAGCACGCATTGCGTGCACAGACGCCACACACATGGTGAGTCCAACAGGAGCTTGCTTTTTGGTTTTTAATTATATATTTATTTATTATGTGTGTGTGTACATACACGTGTGCATGCCATGGCATACGGATGGAGGTCAGGAGACAGCTCCAGAGAGTCAGTTCTCTCCTTCTACTATATGGGTCGGAGGGACTGAACTGAGATGGGGTTAAAGGCTGAAGCACTGAGGAGAGGAAATTTATAGAAACCAGATTTAGTAGAATACTAGAAATTTTGGAGGACACACTCAGATTTGGCTCCTAATCCAGAGGAAAGGGATGATCTCATGAGGAGCTCATAAATTTGGATGCAAACCCAGCTCCCGTAACATCCAGTCTCTGCTTTCTGCTTCAGCCGCCCCTGGCTGGACTGCCACGTCTAAGCAACTCAACTCCTCCGGGCGGAGGCGGCGCCTTGCAGCTGCAGTACAGCAGCCTGGGCGGCAGAGGGCGCGCCGGCAAACGCTAGGGCCGCTCTGGCCCAGCCCTTCTCAGTGGTCGCGGAAGGTGACGTGGACACGGAAGTGGTCGTCGTCGCGGCGGCACCGGTGGGAGCAGGGCCCTGGGCTGGGAGTGCGGCGGGCGAGCGGACGGGCGGCGGAGGCCTCGCAGCGGCGGCGGCGGCGGCGGCTTAAGGCGCAGTCGTGGTCCGTTGGGGGCGAATCCGCCGAGCCCACGAGCGGCTGCTCAGCCCTCTCTCCTGCCCGTCGGAACCCGGGAGCAGGGACCCGCTTAGCCGGCGTCATCATGACCAAGGCCGGTAGCAAGGGCGGGAACCTCCGCGACAAGCTGGACGGCAATGAGCTGGACCTGAGCCTCAGCGACCTGAATGAGGTCCCCGTCAAGGAGCTGGTCAGTACGACCCCACGAGTCCCGGGAGCCCACCTATACCCCTGACGCCGGCCCCTCGCGGGCAGGCCCTTCTCCCAAGCCTCAGTTTCCCGATCTTTAAAAACTAGGTCTCCGGGGAGACTGCGGTCGGCCCCAGTGTTCTTATTGCGATGTACACGTGTCACTTTGGCACAGTTCCAGAAGATAGGGAAGCGCTACCTACCCGACCCCTGGGCTCTTTAGAGGCCAGGAGTGAATTTACCCTCGTTTTGGAAGCTCTCACAACGTCCAGCTTCCTGCTGGGCCTTGAAGTGGGAACCCGCGAGAGCGGTGGCTGGATGTGTTCGAGGATGAATGAATGACCTGGTCCCGGGAAGTAGGCCTTCAGATAGACCTGGGTGTGGCGCCGAACCCAGCTTTTCTAAGAAGCCTGCAATCCCAGCTGGCTCTTGCAGCCCGGAGGCTGCCCTCCTTGAAGAAAGTGAAATCACTCCGAAAGACTGGCAAGGTCTCATCCCAGCTGTTCTGAAACTGTCGGGAATCGCGCTTTACCCTTCATCCTCATTCACCCCCACCCCTGTTCCCAAGTCTAAGGTCCCGGGGACATCCACTCCTGGTTTGTTGCCAGTATGGAGCTATATCCTCCATCTGTGGGTTTCCAACTCCGTGCTCCCTAGCCCCAGCGTCCCATGTTGGTTTCAGTTTGGATGACCTACACTTTCTTTATTGCCGTTAAGGGACCGCATTGGCCCTTGTCATTTGGTCTAGTCGTTCCTCCGCTGTGGCTGTGTAGTATGGTGGTTTGCATGGCATGCCCAGTTCATATCCCAGCTCCATTGCTCAATAACTGAATGTCCTTGGCAAGTTAACCAACCAACCTTTATGTCTAGATTTCTTCGTTTACAAAATGGTGTTAACGGTTCCCATCGCATACATTTATAAGTATTAAAATCGTAATGTCAAATACTTGGAAGGTAGCAAATGTCAATAGATATAGCTGATGTTTTTCCACTCTGTGATATCCAGAAGTGTTTTTTTTTTAAGGTGGTCATTTGGACAGTTCAGGTTGGCCTAGGATCCTTAACTGAATGTTCGACTCCTTTCCCACTCTAGGAAGATGGCCAGACTTGTTTGAGCCTGGCCCTAGGACCAGAAACCATATCCTCCAGGCATGTGGTCATTATAGCACATGAAGAAAGAAAGGGTCAGTTTTGCAGAGCCTCTCTAGTCCTGGACACCGTTGGAAAGTAGAGGCGGGATGTGAGGGCCTCGCTCCCACTCTAGTGTTCCCTAGCCGGAGCCCTCCTCAGAGAAGGCACTCAGTACCCATACATGTTGGTGGGTGGATGACTGAATGAATGTGTAAATCAAACTATAGAGCTTTATTAGACCTAGTTCCTGCCCTGAAACCTAATAACAGGGCATTAGAGAAGACTTTTCAAGTGCCCTGGGTTTTTTTTTAAGGATCAGTTTTCCGAACTTGGACATTCTATGGTCAGACCCCTCCTCTTGCGGTCTTCCCTGGGTCTTAGTTGACTGGCATTTTCCTTCTTATCCCCAAGAACATTATACTTTCATGCCTTTCCCCTCCTAAGGGTCTCACTATGACGCCGAGGGTAGTCTTTGACTTGACATCCTCTTGCCTTCTGAATACTGGGATTACAGGCATGTGTCACACTGCCCCCACCCCTATATTTTTTTAAGGCCTTTGTAATTGTGGGAACAGTCTCTGGAAAATGCTTCATTAGCAGATGTCACTGAATCATTCCAGTTGTTAGTTTGACATGTTTTTCTCATCTCTTTCTAGGCTGCACTCCCAAAGGCCACCGTATTGGATCTGTCCTGCAATAAACTGAGCTCTCTTCCGGTAAGACTGGCAAATACCAGTGAGTCCTAGAGCCCTGAACGTTCTCAATGTTGCTGGGGGTGAAGGGTGGCATAAAGTACAATTTCAGGATAGGTTGCAGACAGGGTCCAGCTAAATCTGAGGGTATTGGTGGGGACTGGTGGAAGAGGGTGGTTTGTCTCAGAAGTACACTCTTTAGAACAGTGGACGAGGCAGGGCATAGAAAGGTAAAGTCATCAGGATGCTGCCGAATCACTTGCTGGGCTCATCTTTTTTCTGCTTTATTTTAGTCTTGACAAAAGTAGTTTACCTCTTTTGCATAAAGGAGCTAGAGACCACTGTGTCTGTGGGAAAAGTGAGCCCTCGTCCCTTGCATCCTGTTTTGTTTTGTGACAAGGTCTTAGGTAGCCCAGGCTGGCCTTGAAACCCCTGACCTTGCTGCTTCCACCTCCTGCATGTTGGGACTGTAGGTGTGTGCCACTGTGCCTGGCTTGTTTTGTGGTTTGTTTTGTTTTGAGACTGTAGACACTGTGTGGCCCAGCCTGACTTCAAACCCGAGCAGTCTTCTCCTGTTTGCTTCCCAAGAGCTGGGACTTCAGGCCTGAGTTCCCACGCTGGGGCCACATATTGCTGGATGAGGAACAAGAAAGACTGTGCTTTGATGGGACTAGTTACTTGAGATTTGCTTCTCTTGTCATGGAGCATACCCAATGTATATCAAGTCCTTTTGATGCTTTTGGAATTTTTCCCCCTTTTTTTGCATAGAAAACAATGTGTCATCATAACATTTTAAACATAAATAATTGTATCCTGCTCATATGCATGCTTCCCACTCTTCCCCCATCATTCCTCTTGCTTTGATTTTTCTTGCAGAACTTCTTCCGGTTCTCTTTTTTTCTGGAGACAGGGTTTCTCTGTGTACCTCAGGATGGCCTCAGACTCCTGAGTGCTGGGATTACCGGTGTAATAACACCCAGCTGTTACTTCACCCATGTGGGCATTGGATTCCTTCAGCCTCTTCTCTCCTGAGCAAGGCCACCCTCCTCTGTGGCGGTGCTCCTTTGTCATCAGGCTGTCCCTCGCTGTCAGTGTTGCCTCTTGCACCCTGTACCATGGCCAGTCATACCTTGCTGGATTCCAGGGTAGCCTCTTGTTGGCTCAAGTCTCAGGGGAGGAGTTGAGAAGTTAGCAGTTTCTACATTGGCTCATTAGTCCAGCCCTCTCAGAGTTCTCTTGGGCTTCTCCTGTTGTCAACAGCATCATTAAAAATGGTTTCTATTCCAGGAAGTAGTGTGTATCTAATTAAAGAAGGGTAGCAGCTCCTTGCAGCTTCACAGCTGCTATCCACTGCGCCCCATAGTCACTCAGCACCCCTAAAGTTCTTTCGTCAATAAGTCTGTTCTGTTGTCTGTCCTAAGAACTTTTCTTTCACTGTTCAGCATGTGCCCACTGGTGTCTATGAGTCCCCACAGAGCATGAACAGTGCCTCATTAGCTGAGCTGTATTGTCACTGTCACATGGATGCTTAGCAAAGGGTAATGTCAGGGATTTTTTTTTTTTTTCTGTGCTAAGAATGAGCCTGGTTTGAGTAGGACAGGTTCTAGGCATTTAGTTTCTTGTCCTGACACTCACTGAGCACCTGTGTAAAGTACTGTGCTAGGTGTCACAAAAAAACAGAGACTAAGACTTAGTACTCAGGTACTGGCCGTTTTTATAAAAACAGGCATATGTATGTTTCTTTTCTTTTGGAAGGATATTGGGGGAGGGACTTGAACCCAGGGCCTCATGGATAAGCTATGCCATTTCTGTGTGTGGTGCTAGGAAGTGAACTTTGGGCTTTGCATATGCTGGGCAAGCACTCCACCACTGAGCTATCCCATAGTCCCATTTGTTGTTTGAGATGAGGTTTTGTTATTCTGCCCAGGCTGGCTCCAACTGTACCAGCCTCCCAAGTACTAGGAGCACAAGTGTATACTACCATGTGCAGTGAGAAATCTTATGAAAGATGAAGAAGGGTACCGTGGGGGGACAGGAAAGGCCCTGTGTCACTCCAGCAGCAGTGTGGAAGATGAGCTCATTCGACAAGATGAAAATGTTTGGAGACAGCTTTTCTGTGTAACAGCCTTGGCTGTCCTGGAACTCACTCTGTAGACCAGACTGGCCTCAGACTCGCAGAGATCCTCCTGCCTCTGCTTCCTGAGTCGGTTATATGCATTTCTAATGCAGATTGTGTGCTATGCTGTCTTCCAAGCTTGTCTAGGTAATTACTGTAATAGTATGTGGTCTTTCCACTGTCATTTGAAGAGAAGTAGCTGGCAAGTGTTGGAATTTACACAGAGATACTCTTGACTTGCGAGTTCCTACATCTTTATACCAAAGTGCGTGAGCCCTGGGCCTAAGTCTTCTTTCTCTGGGTCCTAGTCGGATTTCTGTGGCCTCACACATCTGGTGAAGCTGGACCTCAGCAAGAACAAGCTGCAGCAGCTGCCTGCAGACTTTGGTCGCCTGGTCAACCTTCAGCATTTGGATCTCCTCAACAACAGGCTGGTCACCCTGCCTGTCAGCTTTGCTCAGCTCAAGGTAATATGCACCTGGGTTGCCCAGCTAAGTGTGGTCAAGGGCTCAGGGACTATGGGAACATGACCCTGAACAGAAGAGGGGACCAGAAATGCCACCTGGTTGGCCCTGCCTCAGCTGGCTGTTCTCTTAGTGAAACATAGAGTTTTCTTCTAGCTCCTTCTGTTCCACTTTGAGGGAGTTTGTGTGAACTCAGGCTTAGCCAGCCTCTTTTCCTGTCTCTGTAGAACCTGAAGTGGCTGGATCTGAAAGACAATCCCCTGGATCCTGTCCTGGCCAAGGTGGCTGGAGATTGCTTGGATGAGAAGCAGTGTAAGCAGTGTGCAAACAAGGTTGGTGTGAAGCTCCCGGGGGCTCACTCACATTCTCCCCAGGGACCTGCCTCTCCCTCTTGTTTATCCTCCCAGGGAGGGTACCAACAGCTCCATGTTATTAAAGCACCAGGTCTCAGTGAGATGAGTCTGACAGGGAGAGGTCTGTGTTGCTGTGGTTACTTAGTATTTATTATTATTTCAAAAGATTTAAGTATGTGCCTGCATGAGTTTATGTGTACCATATACTTGCAGGTGCTCACATAGGCCATGTTAGAGGGCACTGAACCTAGAGTTACAAGCACTTGTGAGCTGCCTGATATGGATGCTGGGAACTGAACCCAGCTCCTGCAAGAACAGCAAAAGCTCCTAACCACTGAGCCCTGGTGCATTTATTTTACAAGTAGTGGGGCCATCTTCTCTACTGCATACTTTCTTTCTTCAGGAACCACTCGTGCTCCAGTCTGGCATTGTATTGACAGCTGTTTTATTTATTAGCTTATTTTTTAAATGTTATCTTTTTTTTTTTTTTTAAGAGTTTATTTTTGTCTTATGTGTATATATGTTTTGCCTGCATGTATATGCACCACATGCAGCCCTGGTGCCGGAAGAACCAGCAAAAGGTGTTGGATTGGACTTAAAACCAGTTGTAAGCTGCCTGAATTAGATGCTGGGAACTGAACCCAGCTCCTCTGCAAGAGCAGCTAGTGCTGTTAACTGCTGAGTCATCTCGCCAGCCTCTTTATTTACTAGGTTTTAAATCTATGCATTTGTGTGTGGCAGCCAGAGGACACATTGGTTACATCCTCAGAAATGCTGTTCACATCTTTTGAAAAAGGGTCTGTCCTTGACCAATTAGGCGAGATTGGCTGTCCAGTGAGATGCAGAGATCCTCTTGTTCCCACCTCGGTAGCACTGGCATTACAGGTGTGTGCCACTAATCCCAGCGTTCTCACTGAGTGCTGGGGATCAAACCCAGGTCCACATGCTTACAGGCAAGCCTTTTTACTAACTAAACCATCTCTCAACTTCAGCAGTTGTTTTACTAGGACATAGTCACTATGCCCTAGCTTTAGTAGGGTTAAAGCTATGACTTTCCTGAGGCAGCAGTTTGGCCAATAAAAAAGTTAGGATTGAAGGCCAGCAAGGTGGGTTGATGGGTAAAGGCACTTAGTGTGCAGCCCGATGACCTGAGTTCCATCCCCAGGACCCAGTGGTGGAGGGAAAGAACTGACTCCCGAGTTGCCCTCTCACCTCCACATGCACACGCCTGGGCACATGCACATCTCCCCTCTTCCCCTCACACAGTAAATAAACCTTTGAAAAGGGGTTAAGAGGCAGGAGGGAGGACTGAGACGACCGAGCAGTGGAGAGCACATGCTCTTCTTGCAGAACACTTGGGTTTGATTTCCAGCACCCACACTCGCTGCTCAAGCGGGATCTGATACCTCTAGCCTCCCTAGGCACTTACTCTCCTCCCCCCCCCCCCATATACACACAAACATTTTTTTTCTCCCCCAAGACAGTTTCTCTGTGTAGCCTTGGCTGTCTTGGAACTGGCTTTGTAGACCAGGCTGGCCTTGAACTCAAAGATCTGCCTGCCTCTGCCTCCTGAGTGCTAGGATTAAAGTTGTGCACCAGTATGCCCAGCTTTAAATCTTTTGAAAAGGGGGTTAAGGTTTAGAAGTTTATAGCTCATGTCCCGACAAGAGAGTGAGGAACCAGAGAAATTTGTGCAAGACAGACCTTCCTAGTGACCATTTCCTTGATGACCCCTTACCTTGCTCATTGAGAGCAGCACTGTGCCCTCAATAATACCCAGTCTGGCAGTGGAACACCACTTCAGCTGAGCACCAAATGACTTACTATGTCTGGGTGCTGTGGAACAAGATAGACTTAGCTGTATTTCAGTTAATATAAGCTAAATGTATGGGAGGGGTCTCCTCTGTGAGCCCCCGCCCCATCTACTAAGGGTTTATATAATCTCACCATCATTGTTACAAGAAACCAAGCTGAAAGGTAACATAACCAGGCAAGGCAACATAAGAAGCCAAGGCTCACATGGTCCATGAATCCTGTTGTGAAAACTTGGTGTTAATGAGCAATCTCAGTTCTGAAGACTCATAGTGGCCACTATTTCTCTGCCCTACATGCTTTACACGTGTGTCTTACAGTCTTTATGACCTGGGAAGTGGCTGTTTCCCTTTTTCCTGACCTGTGAAATCTCAGTGTACATGCACCATTCATCTCTCCATGCAGCAGTTAATGTCAGATGGTATAGAAGTGATTATCCAGAGGGGACTGTGGTAGGGTGCTTGCCCTACCACAGTGTGCATGAAGCTTTGGGTTTGAGATCTCTAGGACAGCATAAAACCGAGGATGGTGGTGCAAGGCCATAATCCCAGCACTTGTGATGAGGCAGGAGGATCAGAAATTCAAAGTCATTCTTGGCTATGTAGTGTGTCTGAAGCCAGTCTGATTGACACCCGTTGATATTTCATAACTTATGGCCACAGAAGTAGTTTGCATTTAGTGTGGAGGCCCCTCTGCTCACACGTTTCTTCCAGACATGCTTCAGGTAGCACAGTGCATTGTGGATGGTAACTAAAGCCACAGTCTTTGGCAGCACTGGCATGGCTGCCCCGGGCTGCAGCACCTTCAGGTGCTGTAGAGGAGTGACTTGGGGAGTCAGAATAAAGTCGGAAGTTTCTAGAACAGCATCTGCCCCTAGGAACTTACTTTAGGGGAGTCTCTATCATTTCTGAGCTGCCTGTGTTTTCAGATCGTTTCTGATGGGACCTTGAAGCCAGGGTAAGAATGGGCATGTCAGAGCCAGCCGCACACTTGCTTAGTTAGTATCCGGTTTGGAGTGGGACCGCAGCTTTGGACTCTTGGGCTCTCCTCACCATCGTGTTCGCCCATCCTCCAATGCCTGCAGTTCCTTGTTGGGTAGCCATTTTTATAAATTGGATTCCCTTGGGAGGTGCTGGTAGGTCCAAGTCCTGGGTTAGCAGTTTGTGACTTCAAACCAGGCTGTGGGAGAGGGTTCTGCAGGCCGGCTGTGGAACCCCTCTTGTGATGAGTGCGTGTGAGCTTGAGGTTTCCAAGAACCGAGTTATGCTGGAATACTCAGATCTGTCCTGAGGGTCCTTCTGCTGTGTTACTTTAGTTCAAGGTTTCCTTGTTCTTTTTATCCATGCAGTAAAAATGATGTGATTAGCAGCAGTGTTTATTGAGTGCCCATCATGCTGCAGAATGCTGAGTGGCCAGAGCAAGTTATCACAGTAGGCCAGAGAAGCATATGTTATCTCTGGCTTCCAGATCAGAAAACTTGCTGAGATCACACAATATGATAGAGTTTAGATTGCCAGGAGCTCTGAGTTACACCCATGGAACACCAGCTTCTAAAATTACAGGACTAACAAAATAAAATAAAACAAAAACAAAATCCAGGTGGTGGGGCAGACCTGTAATCCCAGCACTGCAGAGGCAGGTGAATCTTTGTGAGTTCAAGGCCGCCTGATCTACAGAGCTAGTTCTAGGATAGCCAGGGCTACACAGAGAAACCCTGTCTTGAAGAAAAAAAAAAAAGTTACAGGACTGAAGGGGACGGGTAGCTCAGTAGTAGAGCATGTGTTTAATGTGTAGAAGCTCTACAAAAACAAATAAATAGAAATGATAAAAGGATTTTGGCTCCTCTTCTGTGTCCACAGTGAGAACATTTGCGACTCTTTCAGGTAGAGGTCGTCATCCATGAGTTGAGCCTGAGAATTTGGGGCACTGGGTACTGATTACAGTGGGCAGTGTTTGGGCCTTTCTCTTGGAGCTGTCTTCTGCTCAGCGGGTCAGTGCTCAGATCTCAGGTGTGCTACTTTGTGCTGTGTGCCCTGGGCACATCAGTCTGTCTGGATTTTCTTCCTTTTGTAATAGAAAGCCAGGCAGTCAGTCAGGTGTGTCTAGTGCCTTCAACCAGTCACACCTAGCCTAGGAACAAAACAGTGCCTGCCGGTGGCTTAGCTGGTGTGCTGGCTCATGCCTGTCAGGACTGCCACTAATGCAGGGCTAGCCTGGGATACTCACTGATCATTACTTTATCTCAAGAAACCCAAACCAACAAGAAACCAGAGGGAATTACAGTGTATGAACAGGAACAGGCTAAGGGTCTGTGTTAGCCAAAGGAGAGGGGTCAGGAGAGCATGGTGAAGGAATGCTGTCTCCCTGGGGA
>CABHPQ010133873.1:0-20206 GCA_902168405.1 Peromyscus aztecus
ACACACACACACACACACACACACACACACACAAACACACTCACACCCACACCCACACCCACACAAACACACACACGTATGCATATATGTATGTATATATACATATACTATATGTAAAATGCTGAAATATGTAATACCTAGTTTGGTGCCTCTGAAGACTCAAAATTTCATATTGTTGATGCTCTAATACAATGGAAGGAATATTACCTGCCAGGGGAAGAACACCATTCTTTTCCCATTTCCAAATGGTTGCATTTGGACTTGCTGAAGACTCATCTCATGGAGACTGTGGGCCACAGTATAGACAGCCTTGTATGTATTGTAGCTGTCCTCACTCATTTCCATGTCAAACATATGTCTAGGCAGTAATGCCAAGGAAGCATTGGGTTGGCAGTTCTCCAAAAGATGACAATCAAGCTCTGAAAATGAGCACTTGAAGACCAAAAACCACAATTTAGGAAGGTAATTGTCTTCTGGGTATTTATAAGGATTAACTGTTTGGATAAAATTTTTAAATTCAGCCACCTGCTCATGGTGTTGTGAAAAAACGAGACTTCCATGGAATGAATCTAGCAAGAAATAACCGGCAATATTAGTAACATCCCACTCAGAGGTCATGACCCAGACTTTACTCGTCAAAATCTGTTGCCCTAGATTTGTCATTAAACCTTGTAGTGAATCATTGTCACCAGAAATGATGATAATATTGGCCAATGTTTCCTGGATGATGCCAAGACTTTTCCAGTATTTGTATGAAAATGAATTCCAGGTGCTTTGGATCATTTTAACAAAAGCTATGCAGACTTGATTTTTCTCCATATTTTCTCTGATATCTGTTAGAAACTGAGTTCCTCTGTGATCATCTGGGATAAACAGACCAACCCAGTTCCAGTCAAAATGACACAACAAAGAGACAACGGCAAGAGACAAAGTTGTGCCTTGGGGGGCCATCTGATAGAGAGAAGTAAACTGACCTCGGTCACTGAAGATAGGCTCAAAAGGACCAACAGTGAGCTGAAGAGAAAAAATTGGAAACAAGAGAAAGAACAATGGCATTATGCACAATCCTTGTTCTGCAGAACCAGATGGAAATGGTTAGTACAATGATGGAATCACCCTGATTTTAAAGGCAAATTCCTGTGAGAGAAGTTTTCAGAAATTTACTGGCCTATTTTCTATTTTAATTAATCCTTCTTTTCTACTCCAACCTCCCCTTTCTTTTCCGAGTGACTGAAATAGAGGTCCATCTCCAATTGTCTGGACAACTGTCATTGATATCTAACTAATCCAAATATAACTTTTTACCTGTGGACACACCTGAAATGTCAGCAAAGGAGATCTGCATTTTTATCCCATACAACTCCTCACCTGTGGAAATTTGTAGAGCTGAAGCAGTGTCCCAATATGGGCAGATTTTGACCACGATGGTCCTGTTATTGCGGCAGTTGACTTTCTCTCCTTTTCACAGTTATAATTACAGTGAAGCCTGTGAAGATTACTCAGGCCTGTGAGCCAAATAAGAGCATTCATAAGAATGTTTTTCTCACTGTATGGGACATTATAGAAGTCAAATCCCAGAGATATGTTTGGCAAAAGATGAGGGTTCCTGTTGATCTCCTCAATGGCAAATACCAGGGCCAGAACCAACTGGTGTATTTTAAAATTATACCTGCAGAGATTGAATAAAAACATACCTGAGGAAATTAGAGATCACACAGAACTGCAGATTCCAACTACAAAGACTAAGGGACAGATTCCAGAATTCCTGGGTGCAGGTGGGTATTTCAGTGTTTGTGGAAACTGCAATGCCTCTATACATAAGCACAAAGTAGGAGAACTAAACCCTAATTCTTGACTGAGACTAAATGAAAGACATTCAAGGCTTTGAACGTATCTCTGAATTTGGCTCCAGCCCTAGAACTTCCAGATGCTTCGAAATCTTTTCATTGCCAGTCCATGACACAAAAGACAAAGAGGTTTTACCCAAATGTTTGGACCATGGAAATTCCCTGTGATACATCAGTCCAAATGATTGGACCCTGTAGCCATAGGATGGCCTATCTGTCAAATATGTGTGGAGAGTATGGATAGCTTAACAAAAGAATGCAATTGAGTTAAATGTGTTAAGATCTGATACTCACAGTATCTAGGAAAAATGAGGTCTTCTACTGAGGAAAAAAATCATCAACTGTTTAAGGACTGTTTGACACAGTACAAGACTCTAGTCCTGGCCCCAACTTGAGTTCAGTTTGTCATCAATCCAGCTATCCCTCTTGCCTGATGATGACCTACAGGTGCTCATAGAAGACTGTCACCAGATGAAAGATGAAACCAGGAATGTGGGAGATGCAATACTTACTTTTAATAAAATTATTTGTGCCTAAACCAGGAACCTCATCCCAGGGAGAGGAACTGATTGATCTAGCCCAGTATCTCATATGGGAAAAAGGAAACTCCACTACTATATAAATGGACCATCAGTTGATATGATTTTACAAGTGGGTATGTCAACTGTGTGATCTACAGAGAAAGATGGCTTCTCACTGCTGGAAAAAGGACATTAAAAAAATCTTGGCCCTCCTAGGGGCTATGTGACTTCCCCTATAAATTGCTGTGCTCCATGGACACACAGTTTAACTCACTGTCTGACAGATGACACTAAAATTTTTGATGTTCTGACGACACATATCACAAACCAGTGCTACCTGTGACTGCAGGGTAAAGACAAATGGTCAGTACAAAACTATATGTAGTCAGGAGCTGGATTCTGGCTGGATTCTGGTAACAAATCCTCACCAGGCTATTCCCCTGGGTACCACAAACCTTTCTGAGTTGTTCAGACCAAGGTATGTTATAGCTATACTCGACACACTAGCATGGCCTGTCTCAGCGATATACCAGGATTGTGTTAAAGTAAATAGAAAACAGAGAGTCCTTACGCAGGAAGGGACCCAAATGAAAGACCAACACCCTGTCCAACTTTGGAAAAACTGACTTCAACCAAGATATGGCTTGCTGGGAAGGAAAAATACTTGCAACTTTCTTAAAGATATCGTTTTTGAGTGGTTAGAAGTGTTCCCCACATAGACTAAAAGTGTTCAAATAGTAGCTAAAAATCTCAGGCATAAATGGGTGCTCCAATTTGGCTTCCTTCTATCAGTAGGGTCCAACAATATCCTGATTTTCATAACCCAATCCCTCTTAATTAATAGCTATGGTTTTAGACATAGAGCAGAATCTTCACTGTGTATCTAGACCTCAGAGTTCTGAGCTGGCAGAAAGATTAAAAGGACATCAAAGGAAACTCTAACAAAATTCTCACTAGAGTCCAGAAAAACAAGGAGAGGCTTCGTCCTTTACTGTGCCTCGGTTTACTGTTCCCCATATATGGAGGGATTAACTACCCATGAGATTATATTTGGAAGAATTCCTCAACTGCTTCCCAGACTCAGAGACAGGCAGTTGACAAAATTTTTAATCATTCCCTTATCAATTCACTAAAGTGCTTCTAGTTCTGCACACAGGCTATTCACTGAATTATCTGAGATACCCAGCCATCTTCTGAGTCCACCACCAATTTCACCTTGCTTAAGTAGAATGATATCCTCTGTATCAAGTGAGTAGCCAAAGGGACACTGGAGCTAATCTGTGAAAGACCCTACAAGGTCATTCTCTCCAGTCCTCTGGTGGTGAATGTAGGTGCTCTTACATCACAGGCCCACCACACCCAGATAAAGAAAGTGGAAGCCACAGATGCTATTCTCAAATGGAATGTCTCTGAACTATAGGCCCATTAATAATAAGGTTTCATTGGTCCCCAGGTTCTTGCACTCCCTGCTCTTATACCTCTTACTGAATCTTGTGTTTTTCACTATGGGTACGAACACATGGTCACAGTCCAAGTCTCACTGCTCTCAGGGCTGGACTGGAGTTTGAGGATGACAGATACATGGAAGGTATTATCTAATGTAACTACAGACCAGCAGCCTTTATCTCATCTTGACCTTTACTTGCTGATGCCTACTTTAAGTGTTTGGCTGTAGTAGAGAAATGAAGGACGTGAGAGTTTATCTCTTTAGATAGTCATACAGAATTTACGATTCCATGCATTCCCTGTGGCTTTGTCCCCTAGTTGCCAGCATCAAGGAAGTTTCTACTGTAAACCTGGAGAATCCTAAAAAGATTGATTTAAAAAGATTTTGGTCTTTGGGAAATAGGAATAACCTAGGAAATCAGACTCTATTCTGCAGTTGGATAGAGTTATATCATTCCCATCCAAAATCAGCCAGAATTGCTGGTTATGCTTAGGCCATGCCCTCATACTACATAGGGATATGAATTAAACAGACTGTCAGCCCATTGACTGACATACTTACAGTGACTGGAGATAGCCTTAATTAACATTAGGAGATTTACAAGGGACAAAGAAATCTAATATTCCAAATTTTTAACCTACACACTTTTCCTTATTTGGATAGTTGATATTCAGCCTAATGGAATGATTATATAGATATGTAGTGGACATATACTAATGGTTTGACACAATGGCTCTTCTAATTGTTTCCAAATTAAGTAGATATGTTTATCATAACTTAGAGGCATCAAAAGTTACTGTTTCTGAATTAAGAAACAGATTTCTTTGCAGAAATGTTCCTACAAAATTGGAGAGGCTTAGAGTTCTCATGAAATATAGGAAAGTATGTATGGATTTGGGAGAAACCTGGTTTCTCTTTACTAACTGATCAGGAGGAATTAGAGAAGTTCTTGGCATGGTTGTGAAAATGTTTGCTCCCCCTGGCAAACTACTCTGCAATCAGCACTGGGTGGGCATCTAACTCTCATTCTGATTGGATCATAAACTAAAATAGTCATGACTTGGCTCATTCTCTGAGAACAGTGGTGAATGTAGCATTGCCCCAGTCCTTAGGCCTCCAGAGCTTAGCACAACTGATTGGATGGTGGAAGTGCCATTCAGCTTGTAAAGCTCAGCAAATGGACAGCACCACCTGATGAAAATGAAAACAACACACATAATTTTCAGAAAGACTCTAAATGTATTAAACTTGCTTTTTGCTTCTATAGTTCCAATTATAGCTAACTGTTCTTGTTAACTGATGTATTTTAACACAGAACATATTTTTTTGTACTTAAAAGCTCATCCTGAGAAAGTCTCCATGCTACCCTGGGATTCTGATCACCCAGTATAGTTGCAGGCTGACTCAGAAAGGTTTTCTATTGGTTTAAATCATGTTCCAAAATTTTTCTCTGGTAAATACCCTAAACACTAAATTGTATTCATGAAACCAGGAATAAAAATTAGTTGACATCATCCAGTTATGAGCCCTGCAAGATGCAAAAATAGCTGACTTAATAAGACATGCCCTCTGATGCAATAGCAAAAGAAATGTTACATGAATATTCAAATAATTTTCTCTTTGAATCGAGGGCATGTTCCCTGAGAAGAAATTCATTTATAGCATGGTTATTTGGAACACAAAAGAGACCATAATCCCAAGGAGAGAATATAATAATATTTTCTGCTAAATGAACATAGAATTAGCATGATTCCTAATAGTTTATTTGTCAAACCATAGATGAGAACATTGGTCCATTTTTGTCACAGAAACCTCTCCTGCTATGTGTAAATTAACAGAGACCTTCAACTGATCATTTTGGAGAGAATGAGGCATTGGATAATGCTCAGCTTCAGACGCGGAATACACATCATTCTCAGGCACAGAAATCTCAGTGATCTTCCAGAGGTTGTAGATAATTAAAAGAAAATAATTTTCCAGAAAGAACAGAGTAATTGTAGATACAAATGCATAGTATCAGTGGAACCAGAGCTGCAAAAGATCATGCTAGAAAAAAAAAAACCTCAAGCATAGAGAAGAGAGTTTTGTGTGAAATCACACCACTAGCCGTGGGGATTTTGTATTTGATAGGTTTTGTGATAGTCAGTTATTATCAAAGCTTTGTACTCCATTAGATTTTCCACAGTCCAGAGAAGGCTCCCGTTCTATGAGAAATTGAAACACATGAACAGGACTCTTTGAGGAAAAAAGAAGAAATGTCAAATTGGGTGAAAAGGAGGGTTAGTATAAAGGAGCACATTCAGAAGCAGTTAGGGGAGGAGTGAATATAATCAAAACACACTGTACTTAAGTTCTAAATTAATTAATGAAAGTATTTAAAAACCAACAAGAAAGCAGTCAGACACACCAAAATGATAAATGAAGAAAGCATGTACTGTAAGGGAAATGGGCACAAAAGTCCTGCATAGTGGAAACCAAGAAAAATAGTGGAAACCAAGTTGTCCTTCCTAACAGAAAGAGTTGAATGTGTGTGTGTGTGTGTGTGTGTGTGTGTGTGTGTGTGTGTGTGTGTATGCACACACACATATATAATGCATACATTTTGAGAATTTCTTATATGTATGTAGTCTTATGAGCACATTATATTCATAATACCTGTTACATTATCCATGAAAAGACAGCAGAGGTGCTCAAAGCCTCCAATCACTAAGCAATGATAAGGGGATAAAAACTTTAATCCCAAAATTTGATCAGTATATGTTAGATCTCTGTTTTTTCTATATATAGAACATCAAAAATTATGTCCAGTTCCTATATGATACTAAAATGTGGGTTTTTTTGCAGCTTGAATGCATTATCATTAGATTTTTAAAATGAAAAGGCACCAAGATAGGTCTGGAGTACATCATACCAGTTTCTTGGAAGAAAATGGGAGAGAGAAGAAAGACAGCCATGCTTAATACTTGAGTTCAGAAAACATGGAGGTTAGACACAGATGGAGAAGAAGCCACATTGCAGGGAAAATGGCTTCAGAGAAATAGAAAGGGAGCCCAAGATATCACAGAAGCATAGTTAGGATCTGTCCAGAACCCAAAAGAAAGAAATAGAAAGAAAAAAAATGAAATTAGGATTTTCTGAATGAGCACTCAGCTGTGTTCAAAACCGAGTGACTTATTCAAGTACATAAATGTTGTGATCTGAATATTCACTATCGTTATACACAAGAAAGTTTAATCCTATCTCCTATGTACTATTTAAAATTGATTTTGGATTTTAATATATTTCATGCACATTAATTTTTAAAAATTTTGACTAATGTGAAAAACTTAAGAAATTGGCAAAAATGGTGAGAAATAAAAATACAAAATTCTGTCTCTTCGTAAATGTATTTTAGTAACCTATGATGTACAGTATTGTCACTGATGATAGCTGTAGAAGATGGACAGACATATTGAATGGTTTAGAAATCTGCAAATGTGCTGTAGGAATTATTGTCCCTGCATTGCATAATTTAAACTGGAAATCAGAGATGTCATTATTTATTTATTCAATTACATTAGATATGAGAGTGACATTGGATAATTTAATATTTTTTAATATTATTAGACAAAATCAGTCTAAAATGGTCTGAATTACTACTGAATGTGGATACAGTGATAGATAGACTCATATATTTCTGCAAGTGACACATTGAGGTAAATATTAAAAGAATTCTCATAGTGCTAACAATGACAGCCATCAGTACTCACTTCTGCGAGAACCCAAAAAACATTCTTACACCAGGTATGCTGGTGTGTCTCTAATTAGCTGTATGTGTGTTTATTGCTGTGTTGTAAAATCCCATGGCAGATTACACATTCTTTGTGGAACACCTTAAGAAAAGGGGAGCTAGCAAATAAGATCTCCATGCTAATGAAAAGTACAAAGTGAGGATAAACAAAGCACAGTGGCTACAACAGAGTGGACATCACAGACGGTCTTTCTAATAAATTAATGCAGTTCACATAGACCTTCATACAAGGATGGAGAGAACATTCAAAGTTCACTGTGCCCTTATGAAGAGAAAAGGCCACAGAGCTTTAATTCATGGAAAGAAGAGATCAGTTATGAGTTCACAGGCAGTAATGGAGGGAAGAGCTCAGAATCATGATAAAGATAGGCATCAAGACATTTCCACTGCTAATACACAAAAGAAAGACAGATTGGGGGGAACATGAAAGCTGACTTTACTGTCTGAGTTATGCTCCAGAAAATTGATAGCTATATCTCTTTATTGCTTTTTTTTTCAAATTCCCAATTGTACAATGTACATATATTTATGTGTATGTGGTGTTAATCTTAACTATTTGTCTTGAAAAAGATAATAAAAACATTTATTGCTATTATTAAAAAGCAATGTTTATAAGTCTTGGTCATTCCAAGTTAGGGCATTTGTTTGAAAATTTTTTACATTTTATAGTTAAAGTCTTATCCTGAAAGTTTCCTGAACATGACTGCCAAAACATGATATGAATTAAGAAGACAATAATAGATATACCAAAGTGGCTGGGAGAAAGATCATAGGTTCTTATTTCTAGACAAAGAACTAGACGATAATAAGAAATATCAAAAGTCAGAGCAATAGTTTTCTACAGGGAAAAGCAAAGCCATCGAATATCCAATAGCAAATGGTCATACTCAAAACTATGCTTTGGAGTACATTTATGTAGACTGATCGGTTTGTAGTTAGGAACATGTATATATATATGTACACACATACGTTTATGTATTAATAATTTTTTAAACAGTCCATAAAATTAGGAAGGGAGGAAGAAGACTTATGTGACAAAGTTTGGAAGTAAGGAAGGAAAAGAGAAATATTACAATTATATTACAATTTCAGAAATAAATGAAGCAATAAAAAATTTAAAAACAAGCATCCCATTGCAAAGTACTTTAGAATAAGCTGCGAGGAAATGCTTTTCAATTTTGATGAATGAAACTGCTCACAAAAGGGCATATATTTATAGTAGAGGAGTAAAACTCCTAACATCCAAATTGTAAAAGATAATATTCATATGATACATGGATTTTTTAATCACATTATTAACATAAGAAATGTTTAGAGATTTGGTGTAATCTACTTTTACATATCTAGTCAACCACAATTCAAAGTTACTGGAATAGACATGTTCTTCATCTCATACATTTCTAGAGATAGTACCAATTTTAATTTGGAAGGATAACAGGCACCATGTATAACAGGATTTGTCATATGGAAAAAAATATAGTTCACCTAGGGCAAAAACCTACCATTGAGTAGAGAATGAGTTTGATGTCAACACACACATGGTCGGAGGTTAAGTTGTCCTTCCACAGATGATCTCTCACCTGCATGTGAGACCTGAGGCATGAGTGTGCATAGACACATACAAAAGTTTTGGTAAAAATGCCTTGTAAAGTCTGTATCATGTGCAGTCCAATATACTAAGTCATGTTGCCTCAAAAGAAAACTTACAATAATCTGGAAATTGATATATAATTTTATGTTTGTATAGTTATACAAACTGAATAGTTATAATAGCCCTAAAGTCAAACCTGTTTAAAAATTTAGACCACTCAAAAACCAATGTAGTGAAGAAAAATTCCTGCCAACAGCTAATAAGTTTTGTAATTTTGATAATTAAAAAGATCATTTCTAGGCATTTAAAAATTCTATGCATGAAAAGAGACAAAGAACCTTAGAGAGCAGACATATTTCCTCTTTGAAAATATATATACACTCTCACAGTGTATTAAAGGATGTAATCACAAGCCTTATAAAATAATTTTAGCTCTGAGATACATGCACTTCTTGTTCCCCAACTTGTATGAAAAAATTAGGAAAGGTATTGTACAATGGGAGATTTTGAGGGAGGAATGGAAAGGGAGAAAGACACACATGTTACTCTTTTTAGTAACAAAAACATTTCCCTACCACAAACTTAATTTTATTTCTGATTTAGTAAGAAATAACCCTAAGTGGCCACAATCTTGTCATTGTGTCTTATGACCACATCCATGAAAATGAGATTAAAAACTTGTTAGAAATGCATGGAAAGACATGTAAAAGAGAAAAATGCTTCTGGTAGTAAAATATTAGTAAATAATTAATTTAACTAAAAAACTTTGAAGACAGGCAGAGCTGTTTTGACTACAAGAAACTATTGCCAACTTCTAAATCTGACACCCTTACTGCTAAATCGGTGGTATCTAGCAGCTGTAAACTTGTTACTCTACCATCACATCGCTCCATAGTAACAACTTTTGGTGGCATCACCACTTTTTACATGAGTACATATAGACTTCTAGACTGTCCTGAAGAGCCGGGTAAACTTTGATAAAACCATTCTCCCTCTGAGACCTAATATGAGAAACATGTGACTGTAAAGGTATGGCCAAGGAAGATCCAATACTTCATATGTCATATTTGGAAACAAAAATCAATCAATAAACAAACAACTTATTTTATCATCTTTGAGAATAGAAAATAAATGAAGAATAACATACGACTAAATAAGAAATTTTGGATTAGCAGAAGGTTTTTCATGATAAAAATAAGAAGCATAGGAGCTTGAATACACATATCACTTTGGTCATTTGAAACATGAAATCTGAAACAGCATAAATGAACAAGAACACTTACTGTATGTGAAAGTCGGTGTAAATGCTTGGCAGATAATGATGTGGAACTTTGTTGCCTGTGTACATAGTATGAACTGGGAAAAATACACCAATGTTTACATCTCCTTCATGGTGAAAATCTTTGATTCTGAAATAACACTCCGAGGAGTTATACGCATATGCATGACTGTGATTAAACAAGATCCTGATAATAATAACCAAAAGAAAACATCCCACCATCACACATGTCGGCTCAGACATAAGGCTAATGGATCCAGATCTCACAGTGTCCAGCAGGTTTATACTTAACTCAAGCGTATGTGACCATATGTGCTTCTAACTTTTTTGATGGGTGAAGCTGTCACAGTAACACAGAGAACTGTCACACTGTGAGCACTTTCTTATACCTCATCCACTGCCACTGAGAATTCTGGAACTCTTTCTTCCCTTAGGCTATGCATCTGAGGCCCTGTATTCAGGTGAAAAACAAGCTGGAAAATATGTTTATAGATTTTCTTCTGCATCCATAGGCACCATGATTTCAGCTAAAACAACAGGCAGTAAGAGTTCAGGGATGAACTCTTCTTTGGATAATTTGGTCCCAAGAATGAAGCAAGAAACTTTTCATATGAAAACAAGTGAGACTGGTGTTACAGTCTGCATCAGATGATGACATTCCAAGTGTAGTTGGTAGAGAAAGGGCCAAAATCCCATGATGGACGGAACCCAGCAAAATGATTGAGACATCATGATTTTCCAAATCAAAGGAAGTCAGTGGATTCTGCCTTGCTTAGTGTCTGTGTCTCAGAGATTCTTTGCTTCTATGATACATCTGTATATGCATAGTAATATAATGTCCACATCCAGTAAAATCCATTTATTTCTCATTTTGAGAAAATTAATGATCTTACTAAATTATTTAGTTCCAAATGGACCAACTAACTGAGACATGAAGTTTCCTGTTTAGATTTATCCTTTGAGCTACTGCACCTCTGCTGTCCTAGTTAATCCTCAGTAAATAATTAGGTAGATGTGTTGTTCTGATAAATACCTGTACCTAGTGCAGTGGGTTTACCAGCTACTTACCCTGTTCTGAGAACATGAGGATGATAGGAAATACTTCTCTTTTCTCTATATAGCATAATAATTTTATAGCCTCTAAATGTACTCTTTACCTAATAAACCAAATGAAGCTGTTATGAGCAGCATTCTATTTCCTAGTTCACAGGATAAGTTAACACAGTGAAAGTCTTTGGTATTATGTTGTATCAATGAATGGATGCTCCAATACGTTAATAAGTTCCCTAAAGAAAGGATGGAAGAATAAATACACACAGACATTTGTCTGAGGATTGATAACCATTATTATTTCTTTTTCAGTCATGTGCATTAGAAGACAAACTGAAACATCAAAATAGTCCAGTTGGTAGTGAAAGTAGTAAATCCCTCCATCACTTGTGACTCACATCAGGAACATAGAAAGCAGGAGGAACTGAGTTAACCAAACAGGATATCTAGATGCTGTGTGAATGTCTTCTAAGGGATTGCTATTTATGCACAACACTATTTGGACTTTGTCACTTAGATCCTATGATATGTTGGTTTTTGTTTTAGCATATTATATCTTATTTTATATTTTGTTGTTACCTCTTAGAATCTCATTCTTTTTAAATGAGAGACAGAAATCAAGTGACTCTTGATATATTGGAAGAGTAGGAGGGAATGGTATGAGTAGAGGGAAGGAAAATTGATCAGGATATATTGTTTGAGAAAAGAATCTGCTTTTAATAAAAGGGAGAAAATTAAAAAGAAAGCAAAATGCTTTCACATTTGTGGACTAGATACTTATTCTTTTTTTAAAAAAAAAACAATAAATTTCTTCATTTAAACAATTCCATTTTTAACCCAGTTCCAGCATACAGTTCCTAGGTCATTACTATAAACTCGAAATTGTCCCATTGTAATGAAATCTCTATTATGCATTTCATTTCCTAAGTTTCAAAATTCAAATGATAAATTCTGATACTAGCCTTCCAAATATGATAAATCCATAACCAAAATCTTTTTTTGTAGTTTTCTCATTAAGTTCAAGAAGTTCAAAAAAAAAAAGTAAAGGAACTACTTTAGCAGATATATTTCTTATTACTTCTTATATACTTCTTATATCCATTCCATCTTCTTAATTCTTATTTAAACTTACATTTACAACTAGTACCTTTATTTCTTACAAGCTTATTACTGTATGTTTTAGGACTACCTTAGATTCTTCTTGCTAGATTATATTTTTAAAGGAACTCTATGGATCTATTTTACACACTTATATAGGGCTACCACTAGCATATATTTAACTTAGTAAACACCTAAAGATTTCTTAACACAGATCTAACAAGACAGAATTTTTACAAACTCACATATCTTATTTTCACCTTTTTCTACTTCTTACTCTTAATTATTATCACTATCTCTATTAGAAAGATTCTCTTAACTAGACAGAAAGTATATACATCATTTCTAAAGTTTAGAGCTTATAGTCAGCTTTGCTATACAATACTGGGATTTAGTGAGTATTGTCATTATAGAGTTGTAATACTTGTTACTAGGGACTGTACCATTCTCAGGATGAAGTCCCCAAATCAGAACTGCACCCACCCCCGCCAGTGTGCACTAAGGTGGGCAACCTCCGACAGGAACTTTCCTTGAGGCCTGCGCCCGTCCCAGCCAGTCAGTGAAAAACAAAAGCACCCACAACAGTCCTTCCACAGTTCCTCAGAGAAACCCCTCTCCCACTGATTCCACTCTCACCCTGCACAGTCCCTTCCCCCCAGATGCAGAGCCCCAGACATCCCAGGCTGCTCTGCTCCTCTGCTAGCTGCCTTTAGAGGTGGGGGCTTTCTTTCTCCCCGAATCTACCTTAAACTCTTAGCAGCTTTCATAGGTCATGCATTTTCTGGGGAGAAATTTGTCCCTTCTATTTCTTCAGATGTTGGTGGGTGTGGGTTTATCTATTGCCTGAGTTTTCCTGGGTGTGTTTAGCTTCTTTAGGTTGGATTTTTCCTTCTAGTGCTTTCTGTAAGGCTGGGTTTGTGGATAGGTATTGATTAAATCTGGTTTTATCATGGAATATTTTGTTTACTCCACCTATGGTGATTGAGAGTTTTGCTGGGTATAATAGTCTAGGTTGGCATCCGTGGTCTCTTAGTGTCTGCATAACATTTGTCCAGGACCTTCTAGCTTTCACAGTCTCTATTGAAAAGTCTGGTGTTATTCTGATAGGTTTGCCTTTATATGTTACTTGGTCTTTCTCCTTTGCAGCTCTTAATATTTTTTCTTTGATCTGTATGTTTAATGTTTTGATTATTATGTGGCGAGAGGACTTTCTTTTTGGGTCCAGCCTATTTTGTGTTCTGTAAGTTACTTGTATCTTCATAGGTATTTCTTTCTTTAGGTTAGGAAAGTTTTCTTCTATGATTTTGTTGAATATATTTTCTGTGCCTTTGAGTTGGTATTCTTCTCCTTCTTCTATCCCTATTATTCTTAGGTTGGGTCTTTTCATGGTGTCCCAGATTTTTTGGACGTTTTGTGTTACGACTTTTTTTGTCTTTAGTGTTTTCTTTGACTGACGAATCTATTTTCTCTATTGTGTCTTCAGTGTCAGAGATTCTCTGTTCCATCACTTGTATTCGGTTGGTTATGCTTGTTTCTGTAGTTCCTGTTCGTTTAGTCAGGGTTTCTATTTCCAGCATTCCCTCAACTTGTATTTTCTTTGTTGTCTCAATTTCTTTTTTCAGATCTTGGAATGTTTCTTTTATCTGTTTAATTATTTTTTTCTTGGCTTTCTTTGTTTTCTTCCAATTTTTTGTTTGTTTTTTCTTCCATCTCTTTAAGGGAATTTTTTATTTCCTCTTTAAGGAAGTTTTTCATTTCCTCTTTAATGGAGTTTTTCATTTCCTCTTTAAGAGAATTTTTTATTTCTTTTTTAATGTAGTTTTTCATTTTCTCTTTAAAGGAATTTTTTATTTCCTCTTTAATGGAGTTTTTCATTTCCTCTTTAAGGGAATTTTTTATTTCCTCTTTAATGGAGATTTTCATTTCCTCTTTGAGGAAATTTATTTCCTCTTTAAGGATATTTTTTATTTCTTCTTTAAAGGCCACTATCATCTCCTTAAAGTCATTTTTAGGATTGATTTCTTCTGTTTCTTCTGCCTTGGTATGTTCAGGACTTGCAATTGTAGGGTCGGTAGGTTCTGGTGTTGTCATATAGGTCTTTATGTTGTTGCCTGTATTTTTCCGCTGGCGTCTGCTCATCTCTTTCTCTGCTCAGTGCTGATGGTGTAAGACCCTAACCCTTCAGGCCTACACCTCTAAGCCTCAGAGATGAGAAACTTCAAGCACCAGGAAATGAGAAACTAAAAATCTGGTTCCCTGGGCAAGCTGACCACCCCTGTTCTCAGTCGGGGAGGTGTATACTTACGATTCTGGTGATCTGGTTTGGTGGTTGGGTGGTCTTGATAAGTTCTTTTGAGAGCTTCTTGAAATACAGGATCCAAAGACACCTCTTACTCCGTGGCTTGCTGTATAGCTGGGTGGCTGGCCCCTGATGTCCTCCTCCTTCTCTGGCTCCTTAATCCTTCAGGTTCTGGTGAGCACCGCGGGCGTCCTCCCTAGTTGCCTTTGTAACCACTGCTGCGGTGATCCCTGCTGCGCAGAGCCCAGGTCCTGCAGAGCGCACCTGTGCTCTCCACTAGTTCCCAATTGAGAAGCAATCAGCAAGGAGATTAACATCCACTGTGCGGGTGTCCCTGAACCTTGTAGCATTTGCCCAGCTCTGTTGCGCCCCAAAGGGTCACCAGGGGAGTCCCTGGCCGCTGCTCCTTTCCTGTGCTCGCCATGACCACGCCACTCCCACTGCACCTCTCACCCGAGCGCCTGGCAGTCCGCTCACCCACAGGCCTGGGGAAGACCACACAGGAAGGATCGATCCAAACTGCGGATTCCCGAGGAAGGCAGAGAAACTCCGATGCTCTAGCCAGCTTCTCCCAACCTAAATCAATCCATCCATCCTTTGTCTCCAAGCTCTTATCTCTCTCTTTTCCGTATACCTTTTTTGATGTCTTTTTTTGTGGTCCTGTTCCTTTTATTTCCACATCAGCTCATCTTCCAGTTCTGCTCTCATTCACGGCCCACCGGCGGCAGCCGCCATCTTGAGATCTCTAGTCCCCAAGGCAACTCTTATAAAGGAAGACATTTCATTGGGCTAGTTTACAGTTCAGAGGTTTAGTCCACCATTATCTTCACGGTGGGTAGCATGCAGGCTGACATGGTGCTGGAGAAGGAGCTGAGAGTTCTACATCCAGATCCTCAGGCAACAGGAAGTCGATACTTATTCTTGTAATGAATTTACTTATCCAAAGCATAATGCACATGTCAAAAATAACATTGAGTGCCTTGATGAGTATCTTACACACCATCATGGTATTCCAGACAGCATTGTTTTTTTTTTGTTTTTTGTTTTTTTTGTGTGTGTTTTTATTTGTTTTTTTCCCCAATCAGTTTCCCCTCCCTATGCTCTTCAAAGGTCCTCCTCTCATCCCTGTTCACCCAAAAGAGCCATCCAGTTCTCTACTTCCCTGTTTCTATCTAGATACATGTGAGCCTCCCATGGATATCAGTCAGCCATGATATATATAAAGTTTCAGTACGACTGGTCACTTTCTTTTCTATCAATGCTAGAAGAGGCAATCAGAAGGAGGAACCAGGTAACAGAGTCAGACACAGCCCCTCAGCTCACTGTTAGGATTCACACAAGAAGACTAAGCTATACCACTGTAACATATATGCACAGGGTTTAGGTCAGTCCCAGGTTGGAGAGAGAATTGGAATCTGGGGGCACTTCTTCTATGAGCTAGAAACCTAGAGAAATGGAAACTTCCAGGAACAGATGAGAGCGACCCTAGTCTCTTAGCAATACAGGATATGGAGACTAAACCAGTCATCTCCAGTAACAAGGCACATCTTTCAGTGGAGGGCCAAGGACATTAATAGAGATTTATTTGTTACAAAGGAACTCTCTTCACAGGAAGAGAATTACAACATTAGGCCCATATTCATGGAAACCACTAGTTTAATATGTCCTCCACCATCCTTTATCAACAAGCATGGTAATGGTAAAATAGCTTTTCAAAGGTAAGATACCATTTATGTGGTGTTTGCATAAAGGGCTGGGACAGTGCTTTCCAGAAGGTGGTATATGCTTTGAATCAGGACGCAGTATATTGTATGCTGTCTTTCTCAGCCATCAGTTATGGGACAATGAATTCTGGTGTGGAAATTGGAATGTTTCCACTCAACTTTACCTCTTATGACCCAGGAAAAAAAATGCTTACTGCTGCAGTGACTTTGTGGTTTGCTCTCCTAGAAATGTGCTTTCAGGAGCTGGAGTACTACTACCTGGAGACACAAGAAATGTTTCTTCAAATTCGAACCTGATATTTCACCCTGGTCAACTTGAGCTTTCAATGCTCTGATGTGAATGTGTTACTAAAGGATTAACAGTGCTAGAAGAAGTGATTAGTCACACTACTGAGGGAAAACTTGGTTGTTTTTCTACAATGAAGAAATAGAAGATTGTGTCTGGATTACAGCAGAACCTTCAGGACTATGGTCTGTATTACTATGTCCTGTGATTAATGCCAGTGAGAAACTGAAACTAGAATTAATCCTTGTAGGATGATACTGAGCCCGTGAAGTTAGAGATCACACGTTCAAGGATATTGTCAAGAACTTCAAAGGTGCTTAGCTATTTATTGTGTGGGGAAATAAATAATGAGAGGTAGTAGTGTAAGCTCAGTAATACCAGCTAAGATCACATGAACAGCTGTGGAAATAAGGATTTTTTTGGTTAAAAACAACTTTTTGTGTATAAACAAGCATATATATCAGTATTTATGATTTAATTCAATATTTCTAATGGGTGAAGACAGTGATTGATATATTCATGGTTACTAAATTATGGGAAAAAAGATTAAATATTCCTCAAAGGACATCACCATCTACTTTTAAATGTATAATGAATTTGACATTTTATTTAAGATTGTTGTATCATATTACTTGGAACATGTGACCGGGTTCTTATTTTTATAAGGAATAAAACATTACAGGAAGAGATTTGAGTGTGTGGCATGTTGATGTTGGATGGATTTTGATTGGCTAACCTCTGTTTACAACTGTATTGCGTCAGGAATAATCTAACAAGCTATTAGGAAATCTTGAAACATATTTTCTTAATGAGATTACTGGAAGCAGAAAGACCTACCATAGACATGGGCATCATTTGCTGGTAACAGACCACACAAAGTGTGTAGGACAAAAAAATACAATTTTCAGAGACATGTCCTCACTCATCTACCAAGTCAATCTCTACTGCTGCTCTGGAATTAGTTCATTGATATTAGTTCCAGAATCTTTATAATTTCAAGACAAAATGACAATCAGCATCTCTCCAGGAATCTTCACAGACTACAACACCAGATTTGGACTGCTGAGACATCTAGTCTCTTGAATTGAACTACTGGATTTTCAGTCTCCCCAGTGTGAGATATCTATTTCCATTGCTGACCATCTGGAACACAACATGGAAACCTATCTCATAAGTCCCATAAATATACACATATGTGTACTCATTCTCTATGCTGTCTTACTTTAAGAATCCAGATGAATACAGTGCATTTTCTGTACCCTCATCCTCAACTGTGTAAGTAGTGGATATTATAAGTTCTTATTAGTCTACTCACCAGACCTACTACTATTTGTTTTTTCATACAATGGTCTAAAATCTCTCTAAAACAAAGAAATGAAGAGTACTGTGTGTTTTTATAAGCTTCATACCCCATTACCTCTCATAAAGACAGAAGTAGTTAAAGAGAATACTTAACAGTTATTTTCTGCTGGACATACCTTTCTTTCTTTGGATCTATGCACTGATATATTTGCAAAATTCTGCTGCAATAATGAAATGCTTGCTGGGCAGTGGGGGCACATGCCTTTAATCCCAGCACTGGAGAGGCAGAGGCAGGCAGATATCTGTGAGTTCAAGGCCATCCTGGTCTACAGAGCGAGATCCAGGAAAGGCGCAAAGGTACACAGGGAAACCCTGGCTCAAAAAACCCAAAAAAAAAAAAATTAAATGCTTGATCTGCAAATATAAACATTACAGATGTGAATTAATATGTTTATAGTCTGAGAACTCAAACATCAATACAATGTCAAAGAAGTACTTGTCACCAATATCTTTTGGTAGATGTAATGCAAATGAATAGAGAGAGAGACACACAGAAAGAAACAGATAGATAGATAGATAGATAGATAGATAGATAGATAGATAGAAAGACAGACAGAGACAGAGAGATGAAAGAAAAAAGAGTATTATTGAGCATAGTGAAATTTTTTCATGTTATTTTAATTCTTTTTATATTTTTATAATGTAAAACTATTTTAAATTCAAATGTATTTCATTCATATTCTTCCCCTCTCTCACGTCCTTCCAGATCCTCTCCTCCCTATCCTCCAAATTCAAGTTCAGTCTCAAAAAACAAACAGAAGCTCAGTAAAAGAAAACACCCAAAACCCAACAGAAGAAAATAAAACAACACCAGCAAAAAACCCCCACCAAACCATAAACTAATAAAATCATGCACTCAAAACTGTGGAGTTTATTATATATTGATCAACATCTCCTGAACACGAGGCCTACCCTACAGTGGTTGATATACATACTGTCACTCTATAGGAGAAAACTCAATTTCCCTATCACAATAGGTTAAAAAAAAGATTTCATTTTTAATATTTGTGTTAGTGGAAAGGATTTTATTCATTCATTCATTCATTCAGTCCACCATCCATCCATTTACATAAAATAAAATAAAATGAGATCAAGCAAAACTGTCACATCAAAGTTGGAGAAGACAAACTGAAAGAAGGAAAAGTGCCCCAGAGATGGCACAAGAATCAGAGACTCGATAGTTTTCAAATTTAAAAGTCTATTGAAAGCTTTTGTGTCCCTTGATAACCTTCACTCAGAGTTTCAGAAGAGATGCTGCTGGTGACTGATTATTCTGAGGGATACCCTAATAAATCTATATACACGAAACCCTTTAGTCCATACACTTTATTCTTTGGAGTCAGTTCCCTCTCTACACAGTTTCTTTTCTGCTCTCATAAATTGCTCCTTTCTTGCCTGATACTCTCTTCCTCTTTCTGCTGTTCCCTCTAAGTGCTATCTTAATTCCTGTTAGTTCTGTCCCACCTAGGTCTTTCTCATCTTGTTCTTATCCACATAGTTCTTTGCATTTGGCTCTTCCTCATTTTCCATCTCAATCTTCTTGCTCTCCATCTAGTTCTCCAGTAAAATATTGTTCTCAAGTTTCTGATGTTTACAGTTATGTATTCATTCAATAGCAATGCTCTGGTTTAGGCAAGGTCACCAGGCTTGAATTCCCTCAGGATCAAAAGGAGGGGCAATAGGAGCCACACAAAAGAGTAGTAATTGCCAGCCACCATATGCAACCCAAAAGGGAAGTGACTAATGGGGAATAGAATTAACTGAGGGCTAAATTCAGTTAATATCTGACCAAAAGGGATTGTATGTGTTCAACTATATTCTTAGAAGTAGGTAAAAAAAATGGGTTTTCTGTGTGCATTGGAAGAAAATTTGTTTGCAATTTTAGGCAGTGTGACAATGGAACAACTGTATG
>CABHPQ010133878.1:0-37091 GCA_902168405.1 Peromyscus aztecus
ATAAGTTTTAAGATAATATTTAGACCTTAAGTTTTAAAGAGTTAAAACCAAAGAATTATGAGATTAGTGGCAATAGAATAGTCCCTTAATTTTGGCTTTTCTTCTGTCCGTTATCAGGTGGTTCTTCTGACATGAGATAGAGATTTTGGATTTTTCTTTATCAAGCATGCTTGGGTTTAGAGAAGGGGCGAGCCACACTTCAACTCCAAAGCCTGGTTTAATTTTTAATTCAACTGGACTATAAAAAGACAATTTGCACTATATGTCTGTAGAGAAGAGCAGAAACAAACATTTGGGGAGATTTATGAAATGTTATCTTGTTAGAAATATGATATACCAAGAGGCCAATGTACTCTTTTTCTTGGGACATTTTCTCTGGATGATCCATCTTTTTTTTTTTCAGATGTCTCATTTGTCCAGTGGTCTTCAGATTCCTTAGTTGGATTCCTTCATTCTCCTGGAAATACAAAAACAAAACACTGCCTCAACCCTAACTTTGGGGAGTTTCCCTTTTGGCAAGTTATATCTGATCAAATGAAAAGCATTCGTTAATCTTAAAAATTAGTTTAGATTGAATGCTCATGCTGCTTGATGAACTACTGCCTCTTCTAATCAAGAGATCTCTCTTGCTTGAATCTAATATTTATCAATTTTGATGGTATCCATAGCTTTTCTTCTCCTGTGGAAACAAAAGCAAAACCTCTTCTCTGATGTAACACATATCCTCTGGTTTCCATTCTAAAGTCAACACATCTCTAAAGTATATAGGCTGATTTAATTCAGTTGTTTGTTTCTACTATCCAAAGTCTCTCTGCAGCTGTTGTTTCTTTCTCATTATTTAATAAAACATTGTGCAATCTATTTCTGGGGGTCTCTGTTATCCCTTTCTGTTTATTAAACATATCTTTTAAGGTACAATTAGATCTTTCTATAACTGCTTGTTCTATAGGATGGTTGTGGTATACCTAAAATATAATTTATGTTGTAATATTCAAAGTAACTGTTTCATTCTCCCTTGTTCATCTGCATTCTTTAGTCCAATGTCAGCCTTTGACACACCTTCTGTGTACTCCGGAAGGCAGGGACTTTTTTTTGAGTTATCTCTAATAAAAACAGGGCCCCAGTTGATAGCACTAGCCAAGCAATTTGGCATGGCATCAGAAGTGGCACAACCCTGAGACACCAACATGACCATAGGTTGTGGCCCAGACTCTGGCATCCATGTGGGCTCTGATGGCAACAGAGACATGGGCCAAGGACATCAACCCAGACACCAGATGGTGCAGGACCATGGACCCAGACATGGTGCTCAGTAGCACCCAAGGCCAGGCTGTCACCATGGCCCTTGGCAACTGCACAAGCAACCCAGAGCAGCATGACTCCTGAGGAAGTATGACCCCCCCACACACCAATTTTCCCCAGGTGGTGGCCCAGACCACAGGCCCCTGTATGGCCCCCAGTGTGGCCCCAGTGATGACAGGAGCCACAGACATCACTGTAGCTAGAGTTTTTCTGCCAGGCCCACGGTCAGGATAAATCTCTTTCACCTGCCAGTCCCACAGCTGCTCAGACCCAACCAAGTAAACACAGAGACTTGTATTGCTTACAAACTGTATGGCCGTGGCAGGCTTCTTGCTAACTGTCTTTATATCTTAAATTAATCCATTTCCATAAATCTATACCTTGCCACATGGCTTGTGGCTTACCGGCATCTTTACAAGCTGCTTGTCCTGGCAGCTGGCTGGCAGTCAGTGACTCCCTCCGCCTTCCTGTTCTTTTAATTCTCTCTGTTAGCCCCACCTATACTTCCTGCCTAGCCACTGCCAATCAGTGTTTTATTAGCAACACATTTGCCATACAGAACATCCCACAGCACATCACCACAGGCCCCCTTGGCTGCTCTAGGGCCCCTGCTCAAGATCTGATCCTTGGTCATAGCCTAGACCCAGACTTCTCTCTGGACTTGGGTGGCCAGATGGCCATTCATGTCAGCCTGTTCCTCACCACCTTCTCCTCTCTAGATCTGCTTCCCTTCCAAGCCCACAAATCATTCCTCCTCTCCCTCTCTTCCCCCTACCCACCATGTACTCTCTCACCACAATGATATCCAACCACCTAGTGCCAGGGTGCTTGGTTGTTTTGTAGGTAGTGCTTTGGTTGAGCACTGCCCAGTCCAGCCATAAGAGATGGCACAGAGCTGTTGCTTTTCCTTTCTCCCATGACCAGGCCTAAAGATGTCAAGGGGTGCTTGGTGTGATGGTACCTGGTTGCCTGGCACCAGAGGACTGTCCTGCCTTGTCTTGGCATTGTTTGGCAGTCACTCTTCAAATTGAGTGTCCCAGTTTGATTTGAGAGTGACCCCATAGGTTCAAATGTTTAAGTAATTGGTCCACAGCTTCTCTCCCTCTGAAACTGTAATCCCCCAGTCTGCTCTTTCTTCTCTAAGTTGCCAGGTAACAGAGTTTTGTCAGAGCACCTGAAAAGTAACTAAGACAGAGATTGGTACCAGGAGTGAGGTGTTGGTATGACAGGGCCTTACCATACAGGTTTTTGGGGGAAGGTGGAAAGATTTGAGAACTTTGAATTTGGAATGCAATTGAACAGTGTGAGGCTCAACAGATCATGCTAATAGGAGCTAAGAGCAATATGGAGTACACAGGCCAAGCTCAAGAGCTTTCAGACAAGAATCATACTAAGAATTGGATTAGGACAGGTCCTGGTCCCACTGCCTGGGTTCCTCCCAAACAGTTCAAGCTAATCAACTGTCTCACTTATCTGGAGGGCCTGATCCAGTTGGGGGCTCCTCAGCTATTGGTTCATAGTTCATGTGTTTCCATTAGTTTGGCTATTTGTCCCTGAGCTTTTTCCAATGTTGGTCTCAACAATTCTCACTCATACAAACCCTAGACTGAATCTACCAGGTTGAGCTGAATCCCCAGAGAAGTCTTTGCCCTGGAGGAGATGGGAATGGGGGGGGGCGGGGGGGAAGGAAGGGGTGGGGGAGGGAGGGTAGGAGGGGGAAGGACAAGGGAATCTGTGGCTGATATGTAAAATTAAATTAAATTACAAAATAAAATTTAAAAAAAAGAATTGGATTAGAGACCTTTCTTGTCATATGTTGGCAAAGTGAAGCCAGTATTTCCAAATATCAACTTTTCAACTTCTTATGAAATCCTGGAAGTTTGCATGCATGTTCTTCACATGAAAACTAGTACATACTAGTTCCAGCGTTATGAAACAGGATGTGCACATCAGCTCAGGGGTGTTTAAGAATGGCTTCTTAAATTTTTTGAGGGGTTTGCCCATTATTTTATAATGAAATAAATCATTACTGCTAAAGCTAAAACCAACAAGATGCTAGCCTTTTTTCTGTTGAACTTTAATATTAGTTACTTAAATCTGGAAATGCTTTGCCAGTTTCTTTCCTTATTTTCATCCTTGCACTCCACCTCTCCATTCTGTCCTCGTGTGTCTTCTTGCTGTAGTACAATTTTCTTTTTCTTTTCTTTTCTCATTTTTGACAGGGTTTCCCTATCCCAATAAACTTACAATCCTCCTGCTTTAGCTTCCCAAGGATTTCTATTGTAAGCAAGTATTATTGCATGAAGCCTACAGTACACTTTTAAAGGATTCTTTCCTCCATGGCCTGCGTGATCAGTCTCAAGTTTGGGCCTGGAAATGTCTCAATTATATCTAAACCTGTGTGCTACTTTAGCTGGGATTATAATTCTGAAATAACCTCTGTATCTCTCATTTCAAAGTGTTGCTTTTCATACTTTCCACTGTTACAGATGAGAAGCCTGATCTCAAGTTGCATTGCCATTTCTTTGTATAGAATGAGGCTGCTCATTTTAGTATTTTGATTGCTTTTGATGATCTACACCTTCAAATTGGTATCTTTAATCGTAGCAAGTGTATCTGTTGCTTCCTACTGAACCTCCTAAATCTTGAGGTTAATTCTTTCTCAAAGTCTCCATTTTTACAATGAATCATTAGGCTTGGGATATCGCTCATCAGTAAAAATATTGTGCTAACATGTGTAAGGTTGGCTCCATCCACAGAAAAGATAATTTAAAGAGTCATTTTCTCTTGAACCTTTGAATTCAAGAGAATTCTTGCAGTTGAACAGTATGTAGGAAGTAATTGGCATGCACAAATCACTGTGGAGAACTTGTTACAATAAATGCTGTTCAGAACACAAAAGTTTCTGTCCTCCTAAATTGAGAAAAATGTACCTCATTATCTTGTTCTGTTGTTTTTATTTTTAAAGGATGTCATAAAATTCATTTATTTTATATCAAATGGTGTACACCACACAGAGTTACAGTTACCAGTGACTCCTGAGAACAAGTGAATGCTGTGGTGTCATGGACAAATGTTTCTCTTTGAGTGTACATCTACATCATCCCCTTCATGCCTCAGGGAACATTGGGAAAGAGGTCAGAATGTAAGAACTGGAGAAGGTTTAGACTACAGTATTATTATGTAATATTTCCTCCAACATATCCATTATGGAGGGAAGGTGTTAAGACTCATGATTTTCTAGAAGGCAGTAAAACAGTTCATCCTGCAGAGAAATCCCTAAACCTCCAGAAGGAAACTATACAAGGGTTTCAGGAAGTCCATGGGACAGGCCAAATTCTTCAGGCCAACCTCCACCAGCACATATAAGCAGTGAGGACTTAAGACAGCCACTTGGACCCCATGAGATGCCCAGAAGTTTTCCCAACAAGCAGAGCTGTCCTAAAGAGTGAGATCAGAAAAGCTACCTAGAAGAGGAATGTATCAGCCAAGCACTGGCAATAGCCTGATTTGTTTTGGGTGCCTTTGGGACATCCTTGACTAAATACATATTTCATTTTTCTTTATATCTGATTAATTTTCCATTGTGTGTATGTATCATATTTTCAATTATTCATGTCAGGTTATGGACATATAGGTTGATTCCATTTCCTGTGAATATAATAAATACAATGGCAAGCGCTCATTGGTAATATGGAAAGTCCTTGTTCATGCCCAGGAATGGTTATTGTGTATCAGCTTCCTCAGAGATTAAAGTGATTCATCTTGAACTAAGCTGCTTAAGACACAGGCTGTTAGAAGACAGAAAAAGTACTGGATATTATAAGGGGAAGTGACACATTCTGTCCTGCACATAAGCTCCTTAAGACATGAGTTAGAAATGTAAATTATCTTCAGGATGTCCTTGAAACAGACCAGATTCATTAGGCCCCTCTTTCCCAGAGTAAGCAATAAAAGCTGCTCAGACTCATTCTCAGACAAGCCAAAATGCAAAGAAGACTCTGAGACCAGACCTGCTGCCTGGGAGAAAGCAGCAGAAACCAGCCTAGAAGGGGCTGGGGTTGTCTGTCCAAGGCTTAATCTCTGATGCTGTTGAAATACTCTGTTCTCCCTTTGTTGACTGATTAGATTCCTGTTTACTTTATACCATTATAGTATAGACATTTGTTGAATGTCACATTTTCAGATTCAGGAAAAACTATAGATAATGTACTTCTTAACAAATTTTATTGGCATAAGACAGCTTGTGCAAAATCTCCTGAGTCCATTTTTCTATCTTCTTTATTCTGATCACTGGACCTTCCATCTCAGGAGCCTGTCACTGAAGAATGACTTGCTGGTCCAGGTCAAAGGACCATCCTAGAAGACATAATGAAAAGAATGGAAAAGTATTATGAAATATTATTTTTAACTGTGTAAATGTGTGTTACATTTATTTCTGCTGCTTTTGTTAACAATGCAAAGATGTGTTACATTTGTTTGATTAAACAGAATTAACCTGGGGTCAGGAGGCTGAGTCCACAACTACCTGACAGGAAGTGGTAGGGAGGAACTAAGTGTTCTTAAAGAGGGACTGAGCAGAAGGACACCCCTTTTTTGAGAAGACACAAGCAAGGAGAGAAAGTTAGCTACTTGCTATTTAGTCTCTCTGAGTGTGTAGAATTTCACCTCAACCTTTGAATCCTGAGTTCTGTAGAAGGATAGAGATTTAGATAAAGTTCTCTTTAGCAGCAGTAATAGAGCTCATGCCTGAGGGAACAGAATTCTTGCCTGGCTGCAGCCCAATGCCAAATCACTGCTGGTAGCTGCAGGGTTGCCATTGCTGGTTGGGACATCAGTTGCTTAAGGCGCAGCCACTGTTTTGAATGCAAAACAACAGAAGATCCAGAGCCAGAGGATGGGAGAGAATACAGTAAAAAAACAAACAAAAAAAAAAACCCTTCTTGACATTAACCATGCCACTCAGTTCATCTACTCAAGGCCTCTTAAGATGGAAGCCATCAACATTTCATCATGGCTGAGAGAGCGGCCCCACAGGTTGGGGGTCTTCCCTAAACATCTGCCAGTGGTTCATAGCAAATAGTAGCAGTTTCTCTACTTATAGTTAAGAAGGGAGAGCCATTAATGAGTTCCCCATGATCCAGGAACAAATTCCCACACATGCTCAGAAAGAAAACTATAGTTAAAATAAAAGGATCCCAGTCAAAGAAAAGACATGAAAGGAATGGGGCTGATGATTTCACTTCTGCCACCACCTTCTGTATTATCTGTAAAGAAACTCTTGAGTCAGGATCAGGTCCAGCATCACCAGAAAAATCACCAGGTGACATGTCTGCCTTGTCTGTAACAGGCTCCTCATGCTGCTCCATAGAGCTCACATCCCACACATTCACCTTTCCAATTACAGATAGGAAATTCTTTCACCTGTTCATGCATTTCCATTAGTTTGGCTGGTAGTCTTTGTATATTTTTCCATCATGATCTCAATGTCCCTTTTCTCTCTCATCTATTGGACTCCTGGAGCTCAGCCTGATTCCCAGCTGTGGATCTCTGCATCCGCTTCCATCACTAACTGGATAAAAGCTCTATGATGACAGTTAGGGCATTCACTAATCTGATTACCAGAGTAGACCAGTTCAGGCACCCTCTCGACTATTGCTAGTAGTCTAAGGTGGGGTCATCCTTGTGGATTCCTGGGAACTTCCCTAGCACTCTGTTTCTCCCTATTCCCATGGTGTCTTCATTTATCATGGTATCTCTTTCATTGCTCTTCCACACTATCCCTGCTCCAGCTCGAACCTTCCATTTCGTTATGTTCTCATCCCCCATTTCTTGCCTGCCATTATCTTTCCTCACCCCCAGTTTGCTCATGTAGATCTCATTTATTTCTCCTTCTCTGGACTATCTACATGTCCCTCTTAGGGTACTCCTTGTTAACTAGCTTCTCTGGAGCTGGGGGTTGTAGTCTGGTTATCCTTTGCTTTACATTCTAGTATCTACTTATGAGTGAGTACATACTATGTTTGTCCTTCTGAATTTGGGTTACCTCACTCAGGATGATATTTTCTAGTTCCAACCATTTACCTGCAAATTTCATGACAACATTGTTTTTCTCTGCTGAGTAGTACACATATATATATATGTGTGTGTGTGTGTGTGTGTGTGTGTGTGTGTGTGTGTGTGTGTGTGTGTATGTATGTATGTATAATATTTTCTTTATCCGTTCTTCAGTTGAGGGACACCTAGGTTGTTTCCAGGTTCTGGCTGTTATGAATAATGATGCTATGAACATAGATGAGCATGTATCCTTGTAGTATAATTGAGCATTTCTTGGGATATATGCCCAAGAGTGGTATAGTTGGGTCTTGAGGAAGATTGAATCCCAATTTTCTGAAAAAACTGCCATATTGATTTTCAAAGTGGCTGCACAAGTGGCTCCAAAACAGTGTGGAGGAGTGTTGCCCTTAATCTAAATCCTGAAAAAACCGCCGTATTGATTTTCAAAGTGGCTGCACAAGTGGCTCCAAAACAGTGTGGAGGAGTGTTGCCCTTAATCTAAATCCTCTCCAACATAAGCTGTTATCAGTGTTTTTTATCTCAGCCATTCTGTCAGGTGTAAGATGGTATCTCAGAGTCATTTAAGTTTGCATTTCCATGATGACTAAGGATGTTGAGCAATTCCTTAAATGTCTTTCAACCACTTGAAATTCTTCTGTTGAGAATTCTCTCTTTAGCTGTGTAGCTCATTTTTAATTGGATTGTTCATTATTTTGATGTCAAGTTTCTTGAATTCTTTATATATTTTGGAGATCAGCCCTTGGTCAGATGTGGGATTGGTGAAGATCTTTTTCTATTCTGTAGGCTGTCATTTTGTCTTATTGACCATGTCCTTTGCCTTACAGAAGCTTCTCAGTTTCAGGAGGTCCCATTTATTAATTGTTGCTCCTAGTGACTGTGCTACTGGTGCTATATTTAGGAAGTGGTCTCCTGTGCCAATGTGTTCAAGACTACTTCCTACTTTCTCTTCTATCAAGTTCAGTGTAACTGGATTTATGTTGAGGTCTTTGATCATTTTGGACTTGAGTTTTGTACATGGTGATAAATATGAATCTATTCGCAAATTTCTAAGTCTACATGTTGACTTCCAGTTATGGCAGCACCTTTTGTTGAAGATGCTTTCTTTTTCCATTTTACACTTTTTTGCTTCTTTGTCAAAAATCAGGTATTCATACGTGTGTGGATCAATTTCAGGGTCTTCAATTCAATTCCATTGGTCCAAATGTCAGTTTTTATGTCAATGTAAAGCTGTTTTTATTACTATAGCTCTATAGTAGAGCTTGAGGTCAGGGATGGTGATGTCTCCAGAGGTTGCTTTATTGTACAGGATTCTTTTGGCTATCCTGGGTTTTTTGTTTTTCCAAATGAAGTTGAGTATTGTTCTTTGAAGATCTGTGAAGAATTGTGTTGAGATTTTTATGGGGGTTGCATTGAATCTGTAGATTGCTTTTGTAAGATTGACATTTTTAATATGTTAATCCTACATATCCATGAGTATGAGATATCTTTCCATTTTCTGATATCTTCTTCAATTTCCTTCTTCAGAGACTTAAAGTTCTTGTCATACTTGCTTAGTTAGAGTTACCCCCAAGGTATTTTATATTATTTGTGGCTATTGTAAAGGGTGATATTTCTCTGATTTCTTTCCCAGCCCATTTATCATTTGTATATAGGAGGGCTACTGATTTTTTTATTTTATTATTTAATTTAATTTTACATATCAGCCATGGATTCTCCCATCCTCCCTCCTTCTGCCCCCCCTCCCTGACCCACCCTCCCATTCCCATCTCCTCCAGGGCAAAGACTCCCCTGAGGATTCAGCTCAGCCTGGTAGATTCAGTCGAGGTAGGCCCAGTCCCCTCCTCCCTTCACCCAGGCTGAGCAGTGTCCCTGCATAGGCCCCAGGCTCCAAACAGCCAGCTCATGCACTGAGGACAGGCCCTGGTCCCACTGCCTGGAGGCCTCCCAAACAGTTCAAGCTAATCGACTGTTTCAATTATCCAGAGGGCCTGATCCAGTTAGGGGCTCCTCAGCTATTGGTTCATAATTCATGTGTTTCCACTAATTTGGCTATTTGTCCCTGTGCTTTTTCCAATCATGGTCTCAACAACTCTCACTCATACAATCCCTCCTCTTTCTTGCCAATTGGACTCCCGGAGCTCCACCTGGGGCCTGGCCGTGGATCTCTACATCCACTTCCATCAATCATTGGATGAGAGTTCTATCACGACAGTTAGGGTATTTGGTCATCCGATCACTAGAGTAGGTCAGTTCGGGCTTTCTCTCAACCATTGCCAGTAGTCTATGGTAGAGGTATCTTTGTGGATTTCTGGGGACCTCTCTAGCACTTTGTTTCTTCCTATTCCCATGGGGTCTTCATTTACCATGGTCTCTCTTTCCTTGTTCTCCCTCTCTGTTCTTGATCCAGCTGGGGTCTCCCGCTCCCCTGAGCTCTCTTTCCCTCGACCCTTGCCCTTCATTACCCCACCTCATGTCCAGTTTGCTCATGTAGATCTCATCCATTTCTCTGTTGTTGGGCAATCCCTGTGTCTTTCTTAGGGTCCTCTTTACTAGGTAGCCTCCCTGGAGTTGTGAGTAGCAGTCTAATCATCCTTTGTTTTACATCTAGTATCCACCTATGAGTGAGTACATACCATGTTTGTCTTTCTGAGTCTGGGTTACCTCACTCAGGATGATTTTTTTCTAGATCCATCCATTTGCTTGCAAATTTCATGATGTCATTGTTTTTCTCTGCTGAGTAGTACTCCATTGTGTATATGTGCCACATTTTCTTTATCCATTCTTCAGTTGTGGGGCATCTAGGTTGTTTCCAGGTTCTGGTTATTACAAATAATGCTGATATGAACATAGCTGAGCATGTGTCCTTGTAGTATGATTGAGCATTCCTTGGGTATATGCCCAAGAGTGGTATATCTGGGTCTTGGGGGAGATTGATTTCCAATTTTCTAAGAAAGCACCATATTGATTTCCAAAGTGGCTGTACAAGCTTGCATTCCCACCAACAGTGGAGGAGAGTTCCCCTTGCTCCACATCCTCTCCAGCATAAGCTGTCTTCAGTGTTTTTGATCTTAGCCATTCTGATGGGTATAAGGTGGTATCTCAGAGTCATTTTGATTTGCATTTCCCTGATGATTAGGCATGTTGAGCAATTCCTTAAATGTCTTTCAGCCATTTGAGCTTCCTCTGCTGAGAATTCTCTGTTTAGCTCTATAGCCCATTTCTTAGTTGGACTGTTGGGCATTTTGATGTCTAATTTCTTGAGTTCTTTATATATTCTGGATATCAGCACTCTGTCAGATGTGAGGTTGGTAATATTTCTCTGATTTCTTTCCCAGCCCATTTATCATTTGTATATAGGAGGGCTACTGATTTTTTTTAGTTAATCTTGTATTCAGCCACATTACTGAAGGTGTTCATCAGCTGTAGGAGTTCCATGGTAGAATTTTGGGGTTCACTTATGCATACTATCATAAAATCTGCAAGTAGCAAAAGTTTGACTTCTTTCTTTCCTTTTTGTAATTCCTTGATCTTCTTTTGTTGTCTTATTGCTCTAGCTTGGACTTTGAGCACTATATTGAATAGATATGGGGAGAGTGGACTGCAGCTGGAGAGTTTTCTCTCTGGTTCCCATCGAGCCCCAGCAGTCTGACAGCCCACTTATAAAGTAAACACACAGACACTTATACTATTTACAAACTGTATGGCTGTGACAGGCTTCTTGTTAACTGTTCTTATATCTTAAATTAACCCATTTTTATAAATCTATATCTTGCCACGTAGCTTGTGGCTTACCGACATCTTTACATGTTGCTTGTCAGGGCGGTGGCTGTCAGTGTCTCCCTCACTCAGCCTTCCACTTCCCAAAATTCTCCTCTCTCTTTGTCCCGCCTATACTTCCTGCCTGGCCACTGGCCAATCAGTGTTTTATTTATACAGAATGATATCCACAGCAGTCTTGTCTTGTCTTGTTCCTGATTTTGGTGGAATCACTTTGAGTTTATCTCCACTTAATTTGGTGTTGGATGTTGGCTTGTGGTAAATTGCCTTTGTTATGTTTAGGTATGTTTCCTTTATTCCTGATCTTTTCAACATGTTTATCATGAAGGGGTATTGGATTTTCTCAAAAGCTTTTTCAGCATCTAATGAGATGATCATGTGGGTTTTTTTTCTCTTTCAGTGTGTTTATATAGTGTATTACTTTGACAGATTTTCCTATGTTGTATCATCCTTGCATCTCTGGAAGTCTCTTGGTCATGGTGGATAGTTTTTTGATGTGTTCTTGAATTCCATTTGCCAGTATTTTATTGAGTATTTTTGCATCAATGTTCATTGGGATATTGGTCTGTAATTCTCTTTCTTTGTTACATCTTTGTGTGGTTTGGGTATCAGGGTAACTGTAGCCTCATAAAAAAGAGTTTGGTAATGTTACTTCTTTTTCTATTGTGTGGAACAATTTCAGGAGTGTTGGTATTAGCTCTTCTTTGAAAATCTGGTAGAATTCTGTGTTGAAACCATCTCGTCCTGGGCTTTTTTTGGTTGTCAGACTTTTAATGACTGTTTCTGTTTCCTTAGGGGTTATAGGTCTATTAAAGTTGTTTATCTGGTTTTGATTTAACTTTGGTAAATGGTACCTATCCAGAAAACTGTCCATTTTTATACATTTTCCAATTTTGTGGAGTACAGGTTTTTGAAGTATGACCTGATGATTCTCTGGATTTCCTCCATTGTCTGTTGTTATGTCCCCCTTTTCATTTATGATTTTGTTAATTTGGATGTTCTCCCTCTGCCTTTTGGTTAGTTTGGATAAGGGTTTGTCTATCTTATTGATTTTCTCAAAAAAACAACTCTTTCTTTCATTGATTTTGTATGGTTCTCTTTGTTTCTATTTTATTGATTTCAGCTCTCAGTTTGACTATTTCTTGGCATCTATTCTTCCTGAGTGAATTTGTTTCATTTTGTTCTAGAGCTCTTAGGTGTGTGTTAAGTTGTCAATGTGAGATTTCTCCAACTTCTTTATGTGGGCATTTAGTGCTATGAATTTTCCTTTTAGCACTGCTTCCGTAGTTTTCCATAAGTTTGGGTATGTTGTGCATTCATTTTCATTGAATTCTAGGAGTCTTTAATTTCTTTCTTTATTTCTTCTTTGACCAATTGGTGGTTCAGTTGAGCATTATTCAGCTTCCATGAGATTGAAGGCTTTCTGTAACTTGTGTTGTTGTTGAAATCTAACTTTAAGCCATGATGGTCCAATAAAATACAGAAGGTTATTCCAATTTTATTGTATCTGTTGAGATTTGCTTTGTGACCAAGTATGTAGTCAGTTTTAGAGAAGGTTCCATGGGGTGCTGAGAAGAAGGTATATTCTTTTGTGTTAAAGTGAATGTTCTATAGGTATCTATTAAGTCCACTTGAGTGATAACATCTGTTAGATCCCTTATTTCTCTCTTAAGTTTCTGTCTGGAAGATCTGTCCATTGGTGAGAGTGGGGTGTTCAAATCTCCCACAACTAGTGTGTGGGGTTTGATGTGTGATTTAAGCTTTAGTAATTTTTTTATATGTGCATGCCTTTGTATTGGGGGCATAAATGTTAAGAATTGAGACTTCGTCTTGATGCATCTTTCTTGTGATGAATATGTAATGTCCTTCCTGATCTCTTTTGATTGATTTTATTTTGAAGTCCATTTTGTTAGATATTAACATAGCTACACCAGCTTACTTAAGTCCATTTCATTGGAAAGTCTTTTCCCAACCTTTTACTCTGAAGTAGGTCTATCTTTGAAGTTAAGGGGTGTTTCTTGCATGCAGCAGAAGGATGGATCCTGTTTTCATATCCATTTTGTTAGCCTGTGTCTTTTTATAGGTGAATTGAGTCCATTGGTATTAAGGGATATTAATGACCAGTGATTGTTAATTCCTGTTTTCTTTTGCTGGTAGCATGTGTGTGTTTCCCTTCTTTGGGATTTGCTGCTGTGGGGTTATCTATTGCCTGTTTTTATGGGTGCATCTAAATTCCTTAGGTTAGATTTTCTTTCTAGTGCTTTCTGTAAGGGAACACTCCTCCACTGTTGGTGAGAGTGAAAACTGGTACAGCCACTTTGGAAATCAATATGGTGCTTTCTTAGAAAATTGGAAATCAATCTTTCTTAAGACCCAACTATACCACTCTTGGGCATATACCCAAGGAATGCTCAATCATACCACAAGGACACATGCTCAGCTATGTTCATATCAGCATTATTTGTAATAACCAGAACCTGGAAACAACCTAGATGCCCCACAACTGAAGAATGGATAAAGAAAATGTGGCACATATACACAATGGAGTACTACTCAGCAGAGAAAAACAATGACATCATGAAATTTGCAAGCAAATGGATGGAACTAGAAAATATCATCCTGAGTGAGATAACCCAGACTCAGAAAGACAAACATGGTATGTACTCACTCATAAGTGGATGCTGGATATAAAGCAAAGGATAATCAGGCAACAACCCACAACTCCAGAGAAGCTAACAGAGAAGACCCAATGAGGGATGCATAGATTACCCAGGGAAGGGGAAATAGACAACTCTCCATGAGTAAACTGGGGATGAGGGAAGGGTAATGGAGGGTAGGGGATGGGGATGAGAGCATTAGGGAATGGGATGGTTGAGCTGGAACAGGGAGGGAGGGGAAAGCAATGAAAGAGATACCATGATAGAGAGAGATAGCATGTAGATAGAAAGATACCCAGTGGTAGGTAAGTTGCCAGGAATCCCCAAGGATGACCCCAGCCTGGACTACTAGCAATAGTGGAGAGGGTGCCTGAACTGAACTGGCTTGCCCCAGAGATCAGACCAGTGAATACCCTAAATGTCATCACAGAGCTTTTCTCCAATGACTGATGGAGGCAGATGCAGAGATCCACAGCCAGTCACCAGACAGCTCCAAGAGTCCAGTCAAAGAGAGAGAAGAGGGATTCTATGAGCAAGTGCATCAGGATCATGATGGGGAAACCTGCAGAGACAACCAAATCAAACTAGTGGGAACTCATGAAAGTTGGATCAATGGCTGTGGAGCCTACATGGGACTGGACTAGGCCCTCTGCATGGTGAGACAGTTGTATAGCTTGATCTGCTTGGGGTGCTGTAGCATGAATCTTAACGGTACTTATTAGTAAAAACAAACCTGAGGCCAATTATTGGGGTGAATGCTGAAAGATCAGAGAGACAGAACCAACCACAGCTACCTCACCTCACCAATTCCTCAGCTGATCCTGTTTCCTCAGACTGGAAGCCTCTGTGTCCTCATATCCGAATGGCTCTCAGCTGAACTGTGCTGCTCAAAACCTAAAAGCTTAACCAGCCAAATGCTTCTAGTTTCTGGTCCTCATGCCTTATATACCTTTATGCTTTCTACCATCACTCCCTGGGATTAAAGGCTCGCTTTCTGGGATTAAAGGCATGAGTCACCATGCTTTGCTGTATCCTTGAACAGATGGATTTCTGCCTCTGGAATGCTAGGATTAAAGGCGTGTGCTACCACTGCCTATCCTAAGTATCTAGTGGCTTTACTGTTCTCTAACCCCAGATACGTTTATTAGGGTACACAATATTTTGGGGAACACAATACCACCACAGGGTGCCCCCAGCAGTAGAATCAAAATCCATCCCTGGTGCATGAGTGGGCTTTTTGGTGCTCACTACCTATGATGGGACACCTTGTGCAGGCTTGAGGCAGGGGGAAGGGCTTGGACTTGCCTCTACTGGATGTGCCTCCCCATGGGAGGCCTTGCTTTCTTGTGCATGGGACAGAGGAGTGGTTTGGGAGGGCAAGGCTTTGGGGGGCAGGAGGAGGGAAGAGGGGGATCTTTGATTGGTGTGTAAAATGAATGAAAAAATTTTCTTAATAAAAAAAAGGGGAAAAATGAGAATTGACATGAAGACAGACAACAGCGGATATCAATGGAAAGACAATGTAGATGGAGTTTAATGTTCTGCACAGATATTAAACAATTCTTATCAAAATCCTGCTGGCACTATTTTAGGAAGTGGAGATATTAACCCTGAACAATAGAAAATGTGAAGGAACTACAAAATGCTCCAAAATTCTAAGAGCAGGAAAAAAAAAAAACAAGTGGCATTGTTTGTTCTAGCTAAACATTATATTAAAATTAAAATAATGAAAACATTAAATATTGACATGAAAACATGAGCAGTGATATTAATTAGTAGAGAAACAGCATCACTCACGTGCAAAGTCAGATAAAATTATATTTGCCTCTGAGTATTAATTCTAACACAGACTTCCTAATACATACATTAGTAAAATTCCGATATTATTCTCACTGGAATTCACTAAAAATATTTTGAGTAAAACAGAATCTGGCAAAACCAATTCCATGTTTTGTTTCTACTGTCACTTTGAGCCTTTCCCCATCCCCTCACCCCTCCTCAGTCCCTCTAACATTCCGGGATCCTTTGCTACTGTCTCCTCTCTCTTCACTGTCCAAAGCTCATAGTTAGGATTCACAGGTGAGCAGGACTGACCGACTGTCTAGGAGAGACTACATAGGGGAAAAAGATTATTCAGAAAGCACTTAAAATTTTTCACAGACTGCAAATAAAAGATGCGAACATCTGCCAAAAGGGTAAACATGAAGGAGTGAGAAAACATTACACACACCAAAAACATGTCTTTTTCTCTAAGAATTTCACTTTCCTCTGTGAGATATGAGACTCACTCGTTCACAGCTCACATACATGTACAGTAGTTTTCCCAGGAACTCTGAGGAGAAGCAAGGGAGACTGCAAGAAAACTATTCTCACCCTGAGAATCCAGACTGCTACAATTCTGCAACAGGAGATCTGTGGAAAAATCCCTGTGAGCAGGGTCAAAGCAATCCCACTCCACCTGCAAGAAGTCCACAGTCACAGCACTGAATGTCAGCACTGAAATGAAAAACAAAAAGAAACACTCTGGTCACTTGTCCATAGGCAAAGTGCTTTTCTTAAACCAAGGAGACATTGTTCTGGTGTAGGTGAGTGATTGTAATTATTCAAAAATTGCTTTCTAGTATTATTTTAATCTCTAGTGGGTTTTCTAATTATGAAACAGTGTTGCCTGATCAGACTCTCAAAGCATGCGTTCTGCACTTGCCTGGACCTAAGGTGTAACATAAGAACTCAGCATGTGATGACACATTGCTGAATGCTGTATTTACATACTAGACTACAAACATTTCAGATGGAAAAATTAATGGGCAATAAAAAGTTTGCTTAGTAAATGCTAATATTTATGGTCATAACTAATAAAGTGTATTTTTGATTCAATAAAATATTCAGTGTTTCTTCATGTGATTTTTATCTATAAAGCTCTCTGAGGATGCCTAGTTCCCAAGGGCAAAGGTCACTCACTCTCTTGAATACACAAGAGGTAAAACAGGGGCATTAAAAAGCATGGATGAATTTAAATTCCGGGTCCTTTGGAAATTACCACAATAGCAACGGGAACCCTGTTTGCAAACAACGGACAATGCAAATGCTCTACCAGATTATTTTGTGAATTGTTTTATGACTGAATATTCTGGTAACCACAACCATAAAATGAACGTTAAAAAAAAAAAGAAAAGGTAAGACTCAATACATAGGATCTCAAACTCACCGGAAATGGAAAGATATCCACAAGAGAATTTGGAAAGTTGTGTTTTACGAATAGCCTCAGGAACCTAGTTCTCTTCCAGTCCATTTCCCAGCACCACAGCTCCTCTGACCTGGGAGATTCCAGGGTCACTGCGCTGCTGACTGGTGACTTTCCCAGGCCGCCCCACAATAACTGTACTGTAATGTGGCTCCAGGAAGTTTTCAGGTCCCCAAATACCCTGCCGGGTCGTTTTCATCAAGTTCTGGACCACACGTCTCCTAAAGCGCAACAAAGAATGGTGGAATTTCCTGTCCCTTCAGCCTGGTCCCTTGGAGCCTCTCCTCGTGGCCCTGCCCAATACACTCGGCCTAGGATGTTTCCTCTAAAACCGCCTACCAAAGGTTCTTTTCCTTTTTTACTTTTCTAAGTCCACCCCCTATCCAAAAGCCAGTGACGGTGAAGGTCACAGGCCTTAAGAGGGAATCTACTACTAACATTTTGCTACATGTACAAATATTCAAGAATATTTACTGGTTCTGTTCACATCATAGTCTGGTGTTGCTTTCAGCCTGGGTTTAAAAAACTTTGTTTTCAATGGACCACAATTACTACAGAGATTCGCAGTTCATCAAATACTGAGAACAACTGACTACTTACTGCACAGGCAAAGATGGGAATTCCATATTCTCACATCTAAATTGCAGAGAATATTACAGAAGAGGAGGTAAAAGATTTTAGGAGCTGGAGGATGGGGAGGTGACATGTGAAAAACTCTCTTGCCATATGACATGCCAGTTGGAATTATAAACACATTATGGTCTGGCTATCTGGCCCAAACCTGCCCAAATCATACATAAAATATGAGTAGGACAATTGGGAAGAAAACATATCTACCCCTGGATGGGACATAGGATAACAAGGGGGTAATGATGAGTGAAAAAACCTATGAAATCATTAAATATCATTATTTATTAACTAAAAAATTGAACAAAATTTTTACAAATAGAAAAAAGGGGGAGATATAAATGTCTATTTGGAGATAGAAATTTTGTTTTTATCATCTATATAACCAACCGATTAGCACAATTTATACTGTCTGTTATTGCTTCTATTTATTTAATTAAAACTGAACAGTAAACAACGACAAAGTTAAACACAAGAAAAAGTTAACTAAGCACAAGAGAGACATGTAAATACAAACTTGAATTCACTGAAGGAATTGAGGATGACACTGGAAGATGGGGAAATGTGCATCTACATGGAACAGAAAGCATTACTGTGAAAATGACAGTGTTGAAGGATTTATACAATTAACTCAAAACGCACGACAATGCACAGGTACAGTAAAGAGACTCCTACAAATTTACATGGAAGCACAAGGACCCTAAGAGTGCAGAGCAAACCCAGACACACAGAGCAAAGCTTGAGTCATCCCAGCTGTGATTTCAGATGACACTGCAGACCCACGGGAACAACAGCACCATGGCAGTGGTAGAAGAGCAGACACCCAAAGCAGTAAGAGCAGCAGATCTAGAACCAATCCGACCTGCTGTGACCAAATAAACTTCTCCAAAATGCCAAAAACTTATGTTACAGAATGGGCAGCCTCATCAGCCAGTGTTGTAGGGAAAAGTAAATATCCACATATAAAACTAGGTCCAAAGCAATGAATTGGAGAAACCTGACTGCATGCAAATGAAAAATTGCATAGAAATGGTAATACCTGAAAGTAGGAAGAAACAGCCTACAGAATGGATAAATTTATTAGCAAACTTCCTTAGTACAATACATAAATCCCCATACTTTAGCAAGAAGTTAAAATGGAAAAAAAACACAAAGCAAATAGATAATGCAATCAATAAATAAGCCAAAAAACAGACCATGCTCAAAAGAGTTGAAACAGTCAAAATTTACATTTTACATTCTCCACACTTTTTGCCAGGAAGAAAATGCTCATCTAATATACACTGAGATCTCTTCTCTGTCCAGTCAGTGTCTACACTCAAGGCTCTAAACAGTAGCAAAACACTAGAGACCATGCAGAAGGAAGAATACAGAGACACAGTGGGAATCCAACTTACTGCAGCCACTGGGCAAGTGAGTGTGCAGCTTCTTGGACAACCAAACAAGCAAAGAGAAAACCTAGAGAAGATGATACTCAAGGTTATAAAGGAATGAAATATACTGCAAATATAAACAATACAGGAAGGAACTCAGAAAGAGGAAACGAAACATAATAGAGAAAATTTAACATAATAGTATGTTTACATTTTCCTTCAGTAAATTCTTGAAATGTATATGGGTAATATTCCCCAAACCAAACATGAAAATAGGATACAGATTCAAAAGAAAAAGAGAAAACATCCTAAAACCAAAATATATATTTTCTATAAAAGTATTTACTTCAAATGTAAGGATACAAAGTGCTAAGAAGGGACAATTTTTTTAAAAAAAACTTTCTGTGAAGAGGGTAGATCATAATTATGGTAGTTAAGAGGAAAAGACAAATCTATCATATACAAAACAAAGACTATTAGCAAATGATCAAATGCCCATTTCCAGAAAGCTACGTGATCAACATGAATTCACCTCATAAAACAGTTTCCAAATACATGAAGCAATCAATGACAGAATGGTAGGAAGCAAAGAGACAACAATTCAGGAAGCTTCAATGTCCACCACTGAGAAAGAGGACCACAGAGAGCACTGAAAACCATTAATGTCTAGCAGCACTCCAGGGAATCATTTACACAACAGCAGAAAACTCCCAGTCTTCTCAAAGTTCAATCAGCATGCTCCAGTGTGGCTATGTCTTAAAATAGAACAAGTCTTCAAACCTAGTAAAGATTAATGTTTACCTTGAATGCTGACATCAACAGCAGATACAAAAGAGAAGAATACAAAAAGGCATGTGAATACTGACTCATTGATAACATGTTCTCATTAAAACATGTGAAGAAATATAAAAGGATGTGTTTGTTCTGTAAAGATTCTAAGTAATTTGTAGGAAGATCTTACAGACATTTTTAATATAAATGGAGAAAATATTCCTAAAATTTATAAAATTGTGAAAAACCACAAAGACTTCAAAACTTCTGAGAGAAGGATGAAACCTAGAGGTAATTTTAAAATACATAAAAATTGTAGCAACACAAACTGTGGTGTGTTGAAGACAGACATCAAAGGGAAAACAGTGTACATGGGGTTTAACAGTCAGCACAAATAGAAATAAATCTTATCAAAATCCCCTTGGCGTCATTTTAGGAAATAGAGAAATTAAGCCTGTAAGACACAGAACCTGAAGAAACTACAAGATCTTCCAAAAACTCTGTGTGCAGGACAACCAAGAGGCTTCAATGGTTCTAACTAAATACCAAATTATTAAAATTATAGTAGTGAAACCACTTAATATTGGTATAAAAACACAACCAGCAACATGAATGCAAGAGGGACATCACTCACATGCAAAAACAAATAAAATTATATTTGTCTCTGAGTATTAATTCTTACATACAGAGTCTTCAAACACCTACAATAGGACAATCCTGAGATTATTCTCAGTAGATTTCTCTAAAATCATTTCTAATGAAATAGAATGTGGGAAAACCAACTTCATGTCCTCTTTCTACTGTCACTTGAACCCTTCCCCATGCCTTCACCCCTTCCTCAATCTCTCTAACACACCTGGATCCTTTGCTACTGTCTCCTCTCTCTTCTCCATCCAGGGCTCTTGTTCTGATTCACAGGTGAGCAGGAGTGACCAACCTTGTGAGACTGCATAGGAGAAAGAGATTCTTCAGAAGGCACCTGGAATTTTGCAAGACCAAAAACAAAAGATGCTAACATCTGCCAAAAAGATAAACATGAAGAAGAGAGAAAAAATCAAGAAAAAATTTCTCTTTCCCTGAAGATTTCCCTTTATTCCCTGAGATGTGAGACTCACTCATGCACAGCATACACACATGCTCATTAGTTTTCCCAGGAACCCTGAGCCAGAGCAAGGGAGACTTCAAGAAAACTATTCTCACCCTAAGAATCCAGACCACTGTACTTCTCCAAGAGGATATCTGTGCAAAAAACCCTGGGAGGAGGTCAAAATGGGCTCTGAAGACTGTTAATTTTTATAAGAGCAGATTTTATTTGATGCAGTAGCAGAATTTTTCCCATGAGCCTGTAGGTATCTGTAAGATAGCTGGAATGAATTTACATCATAGCAAAAGGGATTGAAAATGCATAGAAATGTAAGGACTCTTAAGAATTATTTGTAGTCAATGTTGTATCAGTTTATCAAAGCTGCATTAATCAATATTAAAATTTTGAACCTCTGGAGTTATATCTGAAACCTGTCTGTCTTGTAACATGAAGTCTGTGAATGAGGTAGAGCTGTCTATAATTTTAATAGAAAACTTATTAATGAACTGTCAGTAATCTTGGGGTTGAGACTGTCAAATTGATAAACCCTAGTCATCAAACATCATCAGATCTGAGAAGGATAAATTTAATAAGTGGGACATCTTTCCAGCAATTCCAAGTCTCTCTGTGGTTGCTGGGGTGGGGTGGGCAGAAGACCCAAAGGAAGCATTTGTTCAGCTGATAGGCCCAGGAAATCCAACAGATTTTTTTGTGTGTGGAGTAGGAATTTGGGGAGGTCATCCTACCTGTCTTGGTAGAGAGGACAAGATCCCTATTGCTCCTCTTTATTCACAGTCTGTACAGAATCTCAGTATTTTGCTGTATGGCTGGTCTTGCCATAAGCTTCCTGGTGATGATACAGGATGCTGCTTCTAGGAGCTGACATGTCTCTTTACCATAAAAAGCTCTTGTATTAAATGCCATATTCTCAGATCTCTACAGGTGTTTGAGGATGGAGGGAACAAAATCTGTTAGCTGTATTTATAACTTTGAGAGAATATATATGTTTTAAATCTGAATATACAGGTTTCCCAGTTAGTTACAGCTTAATGAAGTTAGCAAGGTTGGGGCAGGGGCTGATCTTTGAGCACAGCCAGATTATAATCCTGAATGACTTATATATAAATAATAATTTCTTAAGGTCATACAATATCTCCCTGGTTCTGTATAAAGAAAGCCAAGTGACTTATCTTATTGCAGAACTATTTTAATTAATAAATACCAATGGGCATTAGATAGCCAATCAGTCGTCAATGCCAGGCGTTTTCATTCCTAACCTACCTCTCCAGCCTGTCCTGGGAACAGGGAGCACAGGACAAAGTATTCTCCATAGCTGCTTCAAGCTGAACTGGGGCACAGGTGTTCTGGACCCAGGCAATGAGGTATTTGTCAGAAGCATATGGTTGTCTAACATGGCTGTAGAGGCAGGGGATGTTTGGCTGTGGTCACATCACATAGACAAGAGTCTCTGTTAGCATCCATGGCAAGGAAAGTGCTGCAGGTTTCATAACTGCTGCTTCTATGTCTCTGCCAACCTCCTGGACTAGAGACAGGAATTAAAATTTATGAATTTATTTGGAGCCTTCAGGCCTGTAGTTTTGGTAATTGGAGAGCAGGAGAGAAAAAAAATACCATCTTCAGGAATAGACATGTGAGAAAGACTCCTGAACTGGGCAGGAATGGGACACCTGAAAAGCAGCAGTAGACTCAAAACTAAAAGTTTAAAATCCTGAGCGTATGACCCAAATAGTATCAGAATTGGATTAGTTTTAAAATCTGAAATTTAAAATTTTAATGATTGCTGCTGCTACCCTGTCTTGGCATAAGAGCATCCTGTCCCCACTCACTCTAGTGACTGTGGGGAAAGGAACGCCAGGAATCAACTGAAATTCCCTCTGCCCAGATGACTGGAGCCTGAGAGTGAGGCAGCTAGGCAACCTGCTCCTCAGCCCATGAAACAATGGTGAAATAATGCATGGCAGGATTCCCTAACCTCCCTCCATACGGATGGCCTGAGCACTGGGCACCCCACCCACACTGCCCTTAGTAAAGATGGCGGTAAGCTCATATGACCTGCCTGTTTTGATCTTAGCCAAGATGGCAGCTAGACCACATGATAGTCCTTAGCCATGATGGCACCTACCTGACCATATGACTACCCTTATTTAAGATGACACCTGATCACATGGCTGCCCTCATCAAATATGGTGCCTGACCATGTGTTCATGTGTTTTGTTTTGTTTTTTTCCAAAATGAACTGGGCTGATATAGAACAGATAAATTGATCTGTCAATCAGAAAGAAATATAGATGGCCAAATCAATCATACATTTCCATTTCCACCTAGGAAACAGACTGTGAAAGAAAGACAGAGAAGTAGCTGTACAGCCTGGCGGGGGAATGGGTTGTGGCATGGTGTGGGCAGTTGCAGAGGAGCAAACCCAAGCTGTGGGTTGGCAGCAGTGGTGGGGGCAACAATTCCACCTTGCTTGACCCAACAGTGTGAGTGGCAGCAGCTGGCAGGAATACAGTCAAATAAACAGATACTTCTGCAGCTAGTCCGCAGGCTGCCAGAGGAGCAATTTTACATGTTGTAGAAAGGAACCAAGGCATAGGTGATGACATCATTGGTTAGCAGAGGCTAGAGGAGCATGAGGGGATCGGCGTCAGGAAGGGGGTTGGGAGGGTAGGTGCATTTTTCTACGACAATGAGGTATAATAGCACAAGATAACCAAAGACTGTCATCACAGAGGCTGTGGGCTGTGGAATTCAGAAGGCAAAGGCCGCCTCCATATGCCATTGCATGGGGCAGGAGCTGAGTTCTATGAGCCCGACAGACAGTAAGTAACCTCCAACATCCCAGAAAGTCAGTGAGAATGAATGGCTCAGGATAGCTAGTGGACCGTTGTCCAATGGCTATGGACCATGGAGGGCATAGTGTAAGGATTTGGCCCTTAATTATGTCATCAGCCTTTGACAGCGTCCCAGTCAAAAAAGCAGGTGGGCTCTCTGTGTGCTCTCTGTCTCTCTCCTTTCCTCTCCTTCCTCCCGTCACCTCCCCTCCCTCCCCCCTTTCTCTTTCTCTCTCTCCCCCTCCCTCTCCCAATAAAGCTCTAAAAAAGGTAACCATGGCTGCGATTCTTTTAATCAGCACGCTCCTCTGCTGGCATGGCCGCTGCGGGCGGCGACCAGCCATGAGGAGCAGCGCCACAGAATAAACAACATTGGTGCCATTCAGACTCAGATACACCACCGAGCACCGAGGACCTGCTGTGACCACTGCCGCCTCTTCCCTCATCCAGCAAGATCGAGAGACCACGAGCGCGTGTCCCTTGCCACCTCTGCTGGACCCCCACACCGCTACCACCATGATTCTACACCACAGTAAGTCCGCTGTTCTTGCAGCTGTAGTCTGATCTATATTCTTTGCGACAGACACCCCAGGGGTTGTCCTCGGGCTGTACTGGCAACGGCACATTTTTGTTCCTGATGGGAAAGTAAATGCTGTCTTGGTCTACCGATTGGACCAACTGCAGTGCAGCCACAGTCCTCATGATCCCTTGACGAAGAGGACTCGTGATCTGAGCTGATTCATGGATCTCTCTTCACTCTTTGGGGACACCCAAGATTGTAGTCTGATCCCGGTTTGTTATTTTAATTTTTTATTTTTTTTTCTCAGCTACAGCCATGGGATAAAGGGGCAGATACACTGGCGGATAGGGACGGGCACCAGTAAACCTGGCCTCATATCAGCGTAAACCTGGCCACATAACAGAGTTGCCAGAACTTCTGCCAGCTACGGGCAAGTAAGAGTTACTTTGTCTCCAAGCTTTCTGATAAAGTTCTAAACCCTTCTCCTTCCCCACTTCTGCGTCTCCACGTACAACCTTTTCTGTCTGACTTCCGCCAGCAGTGGGTGGACTCAAATGGGCGGGCTTGGGTGGCTTCTACAACTCACCCTAACTCACCTTAACTCCACCCACTCATTCTCAAACTGCCTTGAGAAGCACAGGCAGGTCTGGAAGTGGCTAAGATCCATACAAATAAGTTTACAGTAGTCACCATGGCTTTTAAGCCAAAAAAAAAATAAAATCAGCTTATAACCTACTGACAGATCTTCCAAAAGCTGTCCTTAAGCCATCAATCATCAGGAAAAAAAAATTCAGGACACAGAGTAAAATCCGTCTCTTGTTCCCCAGACCTCCTTGACTAAAACTTAAGCATCTGGAGAGCAAGGCTCCTGACCCCACGAGCAAAAGAGTCATCTGTAGCATTTAAGGTGTGCCAGGGAAGAGATAAAAGCCCGAAAACAAAATTGCCAAGTGCTGGCACTCACTGACTCCCAAAAGCTGTTGGGTCCCTGTTTTAAGTGAGGAAAAGGCCACAGGCTAGGGAATGCCCTGCCAGGCCATCAACAGCCTTGTTAAAAGTGCCACCTAGAAAGTCAATGAGTCAGCTGATTGCCCAGGCACCAAGATGCATGGGTACATCAAGCTAAGACCTCCAGCAGACCTAGGCTTGCCTACAGACATGACAGGGAACCCAGAACACGGCAGGGAACCCAGAACGCAGCAGGGAAGCGATCTGTCTCTTTCCTTCTGGACACCAGAGCCACGGACTCAGTCCTGGGAGTTTTGGGATGCCACCTCTCCTTTATTGTCGGGTACAGAGGACAGCCTTATCACCTCACCAGATTTAATTGCACTTTCAGAGTTACTTAATGAAAAAAGATTTCCACCTAAAATAAGAGCTCATTGTTTCATTCCAGATCCACTGCCTGTGTTTCTCATGTGCATACAGACAGGGCCCTGATCTTTGCCTTGTCCCTAATTCAAAAAAAAAAACTTCTCATGCACCACAAGTTTTTCTCTTCCCAGGTCCCTGTTCTAACTCACTTTTCAGCTAATGGTACAGGACCACCACAGAACCAGAGTCCAGAGATCATCAAATAAGAAACTGTAACAGCTAAAAGGTATTTACACCCCCAGACCCAAAAGCGTCTGGGCGCTACAAAAAGACTTTAATGTAAACATCTATTACTATGAGATGCTTTTAACAATTGATCACCTGTCTCCTAGATGCTGAACTAGTAAAGGTAACAGGTGCTTTAAAATAATCTGTCTCTGATAAAGCTTAACATGTTTCAAAATCCATAGAGGCAGGCCAGATCTACCTCAGATAAATGCCAACTCCCAAAATAATAATGATTCTTTTATCTCTCTAAGTTTTTTTCTGTGTCACCAGAATCTTGTCAAACAGAAAGTTCCCAGCCACAGCCAAGAGGGATACATGTCTCCAGAGCAAAGGGATGACAGACAGCATCCCTCAACGCCTGTCTACCTCGGAAAACTCCCCTTCTCCATTCCCCCCAGAGCCAACCAATGTCCAAAAGCCAGCTGGAAGCAGTTTTTGTGAGGAATGACGCCCCAGTCCCATCTCCTTGCTTTATATATATATATATATATATATATATATATATATATATATATATATAATAAGGGAAAGTCTGCGATGTAAGGATTTGGTCCTTAATGACGTCATCAGCCTTCGATGGTGTCCCAGCCTAAAAAGTGGGTAGGCCCTCTGTGTGCTCTCTGTCTCTCTCCTTTCCTCTCCTTCCTCCCGTCGCCCCCCTCCTTCCCCCCTCCCGCCTCTCTCTCTCTCCCTCCCCCAATAAAGCTCTAAAAAGGTAACCATGGCTGTGATTCTTTTAATCAGCATGCTCCTCTGCCGGCATGAGCAGCACCGCAGAATAAACAACACATAGGCCCCAGGGGCTTAGAGCACGAAAGAGAAGTGGTCAACACCACAATCAAGAGAGACCAGCGAATCCTCAGTTGTGAAAAAATGGCCAAAAGGGAAGGGAAGAATCTTATCAATCTGATGGGGTGGAGAATTTCCGGTGGTCCTCCAGCCAGAAAAATTATGGGTGGTACAGGGTCCCAAAAGCTCTTCAAGACTGTCAGCAGGCAGGAGAAAGCAGTGGGATTGCCTGGCAACACTGGACACCAATGTTATGATTTATTATGTGCTCCCACCCCTCCCGAGGATATCTCATGCATGCAGGGAACCACGCTGGGCAGATGTAGGGCATGGTGGCAGTACACAACCCACACGATGCAGCCTCGTGGAGAGTTTTAGTAGAGAGATAAAGCAGCAGAGAGACAGAAGGGGGGGGAGTCAAGTGGTACACACCTCATGGGAACAGAGGGAGAGAAGAGGAAAGAGGAGAGATGGGCGGAGTTTTTCCTTAAAAAGAAACTTTCACATCAGGACACAGGGTGACACCAAGGGGCGAGATCAGGATATTAACATTCCAGATACACCAGCCCCTGCACCATCTGGCACCAGCTCCAAGGATGCCAACCCCCGACTGAGGACGTCAACTGAGATGGATGCACCCCCACTTCCAGAGAAATGACAGATATGATTGCTCCTACAATCCTGAAGAACACATCCATCCATCAGTTCACTGCTGGTACCACCTCTCCAGCCTGAGACGGGCACCTGTCCAGCAATAGGAACCTGGCTTTCCAAGATATCCCAATGAAGGACCTGCTCTCATGTCTCACTTATTCATGATAATAATCTTTTTTATTCCCCACTTAGTAACCTGCCCTCTCAGCACATTCAGAACAGATGCCAGAGATTTTCACGGTGACACAACTCACTCAAGGAACAGACACCTGAGATCTCCACACTGACAGCTAACTGAATGCTTCTTCATTCACATCTCCCCCTCACTTTGCCCCTTTCCAGCTTGAAATAGCCTTAAGAAGTTCAGAGCCCTTGTTCCCCTACTTGCTCTCACAACTCACCTCTTTTTTATAATGATCAAAATGGAGAAATGTTAATATTCTGACCCTGCCCCTTGACTCCACCCTGTGTCCTGACCTAAAAGTCTCTTTTTAAGGAAAAACTCCACCCATTTCTTTCTTCTCTCTCTTCCACTTCCTTCCCAGGAGGCACGAAACCTCAAACCCCCCTCTCTCTCTCTCTTCCTCTCTCTCCCTCTCCTTTATGTCTTTTCCTATTTTTCTCTTTATCCCTCCTTATAATAAACTATTTCCACGTAGATGCAGCCTCCACGTTGTGAATGTCCACCCGCCGCCCCAACGCTATGTCGCATGGAGTGGGTCGCCCAGCTGCTGCATTTGCCCAGCATGGTTCCCTGCACACTCAGGATACCCTGGGGGGGGGGGGCTCATCATAATAATAAGTGATAACACCCGCTTCATAGGATTTCTGTCTTAGCAACAACAGAAAGATATCCACAACAGAATTTTGAAAGCTGTGTCCTTCTGAGCAGCCTCAGCGACTTGGTCCGTTCCTTTCTATTTCCCAGGCCTGAATCTCCTCTGACCTGGGAGGTTCCAGGGCCGCAAGGCTGCGGTTCCCGCCACTGCACTGCTGACTGGTGACTTTCCCAGGCCTTCTGCATGACTCCTGCGGCTCCTGGGAGTTTTCTGGTCCCAGCATACCTGGCTGGGTCTTCTTCACCCAGTTCTGGACCATGGGTCTCCCTGTGTCCAACGGGGAATATTAGTATTTTCTGTCCTTTCAGCCTGGTTCCTGGAGCAGCTTGTCCTGCCCCTGCCCAATACACCCCTACTTCCGGTTACATATTCCTCTCAATGGGCTCTTTTTCTTCCTTAGTTTTCCAAGTCTACCCCCTCTGTTTTTCCCCCAAACTCCAGTGATCAGGCAGGTGTCCCCGCCCCATTGGGGACCCTTCCCTCCCAGTCTGTCTCAGGCTGCATTCCACACGCTCCAGCTCTCAGGCTGCCTCTCCACATGCTTGCTGCCCCCTACAAGATGATTACACAGGAAATTATGTTGGGGTTTATCTCAGTACCAGTAATCTGTTGTGTGTGTGTGTGTGTGTGTGTGTGTGTGTGTGTGTATGCTTCTCTGTGTGACTATGTGGTTCTCTGTGTTTTGTATGTGTGTTTAGTATGCATATGTCTCTATTTCTGTGTCTATATATGTATTGTGTGTACTATTGTGCATATGTGTTGTCTACATAAGTGTATCTGTGCAAAAACTGTATGTATGTGTGTATTAATGTTTTTGTGTTGTTGTCTGTGTGTGTCCCTGTATGTGTCTGTGTGTTTTGTTTGTGCAACTGTATGTATGTCTGTATAATTATTTATGAGTGATTATGTATCTGTGTATATGAGTGTGTCTAGGTATGTTTGTCAGTGTGTATATGCCTGTCTATGTGTCTGTGTGAGTGTATCTATATTTGCGTATGTGTATGCATTTGTGTGTGTGTGTGTGTGTGTGTGTGTGTGTGTGTGTTTCTTTTGAAAGAACTAAAATCCTAGAAATGTGATGATAATTTTGTAATTGTTCTTTCATTAACTTTTCTCCCCTGGGCACATTTAACAAAGTTGCATTTTGAGGGAGGGATTAAAGAGAATAAGATGAACTCAGAACAGATTGTTTGACTTAATTAGGGCCACACTGCACTGTACGATGCTCCCAGTCTTTCAGATGAACTCCTTTCTGAAGAAGACCCACTTCACTAATCCTGTTGGAGAAGTAATGACTATGACCAGAAAGAAATACTACAGACAGATTATGACCTTTTCCAGATTTGGAATTTCCCACACAGTCTTGGACTTAAGGTGAAAATAGCAAAGTGTAACCCATGTCTTCCACATGGTCAACAGCTCTATTTATGTCTGAAGACATGATAGAGTGGGTCACGGGAAGTGGACAGGTAGGTCTGATGTAATGGTACCGATTTACACTACCCAGCTGTGCCTGCTTTCAAGTGGGGCCATTTGTGCTTCCTAACTTACTGCACTGAAGTGGATTGTAATGTAATAATTAGTTCTACTCTCCTAGAACTGGCACGGTAGAAATCCTAGCTGTAGAATGTATTTGGGGTCACATAAATGCAGCATATCATTTGCAGATCTTTTCTTTATTTCCTCTTTTTTTAAACTTTTATTGATTCTTTGTGGATTTCACACCATGCATTCCAATCCTGCTTATCTCCCTGTCCCCTTGCATCCCACCTGCCCTCTGCCCTTGTAACCTCCCCTCAAAACAAAACCAAGTTTAAAAGAAAAACCAAACACCAAAAAAACAAAGAACTAAAACAAAACAACAAAAACAAACAAACAACAAAATAACAATAACCTATTGGTGAAATCATTAAGGCCACTACACGTGGTTAAAAGGGAGATTTATTTAATGGTGTAACTTACAAATGAAGGGATAGGTAGGTTGTGGGTTCTGGGAAAGATGCAGTGCAGTCTGGCAGTGTTCCCTGGAGAACTCTCCTCAGTCTACCTCTAGTGTCCAGGGTCCAAGAAGGAAGAGAGCGTGGCGCATCCCGATCTCGGGTCTTCAGGGCCCTCCCTTGGCCCTGCCTTGTAGGTGTGATAGTTACCGAAGCCTCAATGGGGGTTGGAACTTCCAGACCAAAGCTGGAATGGTTACCCACTACATCTCCCCCTTTTTGTCTAAATAAGAAGGTTCTAACTTAATACAAGACTATATACAAAGGAATGGTTATCAAATATTGTCCAGGAGTAATGAGGGATAATGACCTAGATAAGATGGAACTACAATCAATCCAAACAATATCAAGCAAGAAACACATACTAAAATCCAGAGAAGTCTAGAGCGTAGGTAAATGGTATGTTACAAAGATCATTCCAAAAGGTGTCCTATCCTAAAGAACCTAATACTTAATATGTTCTAGCTAAGATATTATATATATATATATAATATATATATATATTATATATATATATACTAAGTTGTACCTATGTGGAAGCTATAGTGTGGCATGTTGACACAGTTTACCCTTTAGTCCATTCATCTTTATTTGTAAGTGTTCGTTGCCAGAGTCATTGGTCTGGCTCGAGGCCTCTGGTTTCTGCCACACCACTGATAATGAACTCTCACTGGGGATCCTCCCGACATCCTATCTTTGATATCATGGAGATCATGCTGTTTGGGATCTGTAGGTTAGTCTCCATCACATGTTCCAACAGTTCATAGATGGGGTGGATGTTGGGGTGGGCCAAGTGATAGCCCTGGTTCTTGGCCCGGGTGGTAGCTGGAACAGTCAGCTTGCTAGCTTTCCCTCTCATCACTACCCAGATGAGCTCTCCAGCACTGCCTCAGCTAGCTCAACCAATGCAGCCTACAGCAAGGAGTGGTTCAGGCCCTTAGCTCCGGGTCACCCTCACTCATATCACCAGGGTCAACTCTACTGTTTTATCGAGGCCAGGTGTAAGGCGGTCTCTGGATTGCTGTAGGGGATATACGGGGAGGTGTCAGCTCTCTTACTCTCACACTGTCAGGGCTGGTTCACCTGAGACCCTGACAACAGGGTCGGCCCTAGTGTGCAGCCTCGGTGGGATGCAGGGCCCACTCTCCTGTGTGCTGTAGCTGGTGTAGGGCAGGGGTAGTTCTCTCAATGTAATTACCCTAGGACCAGCTCTCTAGCCTCCCACAAGTAGCATGGGGCAGAGAGGGGAGGGCATCTTTCCCTCACCCATGCCACCATATTGCACTCAAGAGGCAGCAGGGGCAGCTCTCCTGCTCTCATGTCCTCAGGGTCAGCTCACCTGTTTCCCCTACCCCAAGGTCAGCTCTAGTGTGCTTACCAGGTGAGGTACATGCTTATGGTGAGGAGTGGGACCATCTTTCCTGAATGTGGGAGTGAGCTCTCCCCTGAGGAATAGGGCCAGCTTGCCTGCTGCAATATCCAGAGAGGGGCAAGACCAGCCATCCCAGGGCCAGTGAAGGGTGGGGCTGGCTCAGCATAGGTTGGTTCCAATGACCCCCATGCTAACATGAGCCATAGATACCACCACAGACCCCAGCTGTGGAAGGATCATGGACCCAGACATGGCCCTGGGCAGCAGTTTGGGTCTGAATGCCACCATGGACAGCTGACAGCACAGGACCCTCAGATTAGCATGGCCATGGCTGCAGCATAGGCCCTGGCATCAACATGGTCCCAGGTGACTGGCCAGTCCCAGGCATCCACAGAGTACTTAGTAGTAACTGGAGCCATGGACACCACACCATGGCCATGCACCCAGACATGGCCCCAGGCAGTAGGCCATGCCCAGATGTCTCTCACCAGCCTCCCAGATCATCTTGTTCCCAGTTGCGGCACAGTCCTCGGTCCGAGGTGGCCTATCAGATCCTGGACATCTGAATGCCCCTCCTTGACAACAGGAGCCCCAGATATCAACTCATACCCTAGCTGATGTAGAGCCATGTTGTTGGATCCTAACAGCTCCCTTGGTGGAGGGGGTGAGAAGGCGCGGCATCAATGGCACAGACACCAGGAGTCAGTTGAAGGCAAATAACAAACTCTTGTATTCAATAACAGGGAAGGCCTTATATACCCTCCTCCCAGCACCCAGTCTGTGTGGTCATCCCTCATTGGCTGGTCATGATCAGGAACTCTGACAGCACCTGTTGCTAGGCCCTCAGGCAGAGTCCACATGATCAGAACCTCTAACAGCGACCAGGAACACTGACAAAACCTGTTGCTAGGCCTTCAGGCAGACTCTAGTTTGGCTTATAAGGAAGTACATTATGTGCATGCCTTGGCAACTGGTCTGAACCAATTTCCTTGACCCTATGGGTCTGTCCTACTACAGGGCATGGATCCAGACATGCCTCTTTGCAGTAGCTCTAACCCAGACTGCACCATGGACCCAGGTGAAAGCACAGGTCACTTAGATCAGCATGTCCCTGGTAGTAGCATGGCCCTCAGACACTCTAAGGGCCACGAGTTGTGGTCCAGACTCTGGGTGTCTATGTAGTAACCTTTACTGGCAGCAGGGGTTACAGACATCAATACAGACCCTGACTGTGGCAGGATCTCGGACCCACACATGGTCCTAGGCAGCAGCCTGGCACAGATGTCATCATGGCACCATGTGGTAGTGCAAAATACTGGGACCAGCATGACCCCTGTAGCAGCATGGCCCTCAGATGCGATCATGACTCCAGATGGCAGACCAGACCCACATCATCTGCACTATTCTTGATGGTCTCAGGAGCCACAGACATTAACACGGACACTGGATGCTGCAGGACCTTGGACCCAAACATGGCCCTCAGCCACAGCCCTGGTCCAGACAATGCCAAGGCCCCAGCTGACAACACTGGCCACCCAAATTGGCTTGGCGGCAGCAGCACAACCCTGAGACACCAACATGACCATAAGTTATGGCCCAGACCCTGGCATCCATGTGGGCCCTGATAGCAACATACACATGGACCAGGCACATTAACCCAGACGCTGCAGGACCATGGACCCAGACACGGTGCTCAGTAGCATCCAGGGCCCAGTAGTCAGTCATGTCCCTAAGTGGCTATGCAGGCCATCTAGGTCAACATAACCTCCAAGGCAGTGCAGCCCATAGACACCAACATGGCCCCAGGTGGGAGCCCAGACCACAGGCCCCTGCACTGCCCCTAGTGATGACGGGGCACAGACATCACCACAGGCTCCCTCAGCTGCTTCAGGGTGCCCGATCAGGATCTGCCCTTGGTCATAGCCTAGGCCCAGACATTTCCCTGGACTCGAGTGGCCAGCCGGCAATTCATGTCAGCCTGTTGCTCACCACCTTCTCTCTAGACCCACCTCCCTTCCCAGACTACAAATCATTCCACCTCTCCCTCTCTTCCACCCACGCACCATGTACTCTCTCACCACAATGGTGCCCAAATGCCCAGTGCCAGGGCTCTTGGTTGCATCACAGGGGGCACTTGGTTGAGCACTGCCAACTCCAGCCATAAGAGGTGGCACAGAGCTGTTACTTTTCCATTCTGCCATGACCAGGCTTAAAGATGCCGAGGAATACCTGATGATGGTACCTGATTGCCCAGCACCAGAAATGCCAGGCAGGGTCCTGCTTGATTGTGGTCCCTGCAGACCCAAAAGTCTGGGGGTGGGGCACATTCTGTGTCCATTGTTGATTCAGGTCAGGGACAGGACAGCAGCTCCTGCTTGATTGTATTCATTTTCTCTCTTTAATGGGACATTTTTGTGTATTTTTTGAGGATTTCAGGTACTGTGCAGTATATTTTATCATATCAGAACCACTCTTTGGTTTTTTGAAATGAATATAAATTGGTTGTGACCTCTATTTAATATCATTTCCAGTAAAGTGAGCAATATTCTCTTGGCACAGTGGTTGTCTTCTCTTCTGCTGAATCTCTGACCCAGATGCTGAAAACACTGAGGTCTCTTGTAACTAAGGAGTTAGAGAAAAGAAAAAACATGCAGGTCATTAATTACTACTATAAAATGTTGTTCAAGCATTTTTACCAAGAGGTCATAAATTTCTAATGTCTCTAAACATACATTAACATTTTCATGGCCTGCCTTTGTGGTGATATTTTATTTGTGTTCAAATAAATAAAGCTTGCCTGGAGATCAGAGGAAAAAGCCAACCATTATAAGTAAACACAAAAGTCATGCAATATTAGCACATGCCTTTAATCCTATCGGTTGGAAGGTAGGGATCTGTCTGGATCTATGTGAGTTCAAGACCACACTGGGAACAGAGCCAGGTGAGGTGGCACATGACTTAAATTCCAACACTAGTTAACCATGGAGATCTGGAGGTCTGTACAGACAGACAGGAAGTGACAGAGCTGGGCAGGAAGAGGAAATGATGTAGCTGGGCAGAGAGAGCAAATCAGATGGCAGAACAGCAAGGTATATAGGCATGGGTAGACAGGAAGTATCTCGCTTTTGGAAGCTGCGGAGTTGGTGAGGTGAGGTTATCAGGTGGCTGTTCCTATTCCTCTGGTTTTCATTCCTATATCTGGTTTTCTATTAATAAGACCGTTTAGAAATTTGTCTACACACCTTAAATATTATATGAATTATAATCTTGGCTTTACTTTATTTATTTTCTTTTTTATGTGCATGAGTGATATACCTGCATGTGTGTCTATTCACCACCTGACTGTCTGACACCTGTGAATATCAGAAGAGAAATTCAGGTCCCCTGGAAATTGAGACATTTTTGACCCATTCTGTAGTTGTTGTGAAGGAAAAATGATCCTCTTCAAGAGCATCAGATGTTACTGACCATTGAGTCATCACTCAGTTCCCCACCCATAATCTGATGGGGAATTGTTCAGTATGTGACTCTTCTTTAGTCGCCTTCCTTTATGCTCAACTCCTTCAAACCAACAAGGAGTTGTTAAGCTTCTTTATCTTGGTAAAAATATACTGACAGTAATATGCATCAGTCTTTCAGGAGTCCTGCAAATGAAATACTAGGTTTGTGTTTCGCTGGGAATTTAAAGGTATGTTTCTAATGTGTTTGGTTTTATATTAATAGCTCAATACTGCCTAACTACAAAGTTGTCTGTTGAAGTGGAATGGCTTTAGCTTCAGGAAAACCTGCAGTTTAATCTGAAGTGATAGCGCAGGTTGCTCAGATAGAGTGAAATCAATCATGACTATCAAATTCTCAGAGTGATAATCAGAGGAGAATCATTCCTAGAGAATAGGACTCATGGACTGAAATTTAGCTATTGAACTACATGTGCACTTCCGAGGAGAGAAATAAATCTCGAGGTTGCCCCATTTCAACACTACAAAACCATCAATTGGAAGAAAACGGAGGACTGAAAACAACCCAATATGTGCCCTACTCCCAAGTGTACCTATCCCAATGCAGAAACAAAAAACACGTGAAGATATCAGTGCAGCATGACTCAAAATGCCACTGTCATGTACTTAAGTGAGAGTAAACTCAATGACATGCTGGACAAAGAATTCAAAGAATGGTTATGAGAACATACCTTAAATCGAAGAGGGCACCAGTCACTTCTGAGGGAATTCAGTTAAATCACAACCACTTGCGTACAATAGGGAATGTATTTAAGATGTGACCAAAATTCAATAAAGATACAAAAATAATAAAAATGAAAAAAAAATGGTGGTACTCACTTTCAATACTTGCTTACTGGTTTTTTGTTCATTTGCTTTGGGCTTTATCTTTTTTTTTTAGTTTTTGTGTGTTTCTTATTTAAATTTGTTTTGTTTCTTTTTTAAAGAGAAAGAAAAATATAATGGTGAGTGCATAGGGAGTTGGGGACTAATTGGGGTGTTTGGGAGGATATAAAAATGATCAACATATATCATATGAAAAAATTTCCAATAAAAGTTACTAAAAGAAGACAGTTCAAGTCATTAAAGAAAAAAATTGAAGATTTTAGAAGGTGGAAAGATGTCTTGTGCTTGTGGATTGGTAGGAATAATACTGTATGTGAGATACCAGCTCCCACTTTTTTCCCCAGGGTATTCTTGAGGAGTGAAAGATAAGAGATTTATATAGAAATATAAAGGGGAGAGAGATAGATAAAAACACAGGATAGCCTCAGGAGGGCCTGGATCATTATCCACTGGCCCCTTCTGTCTCTTCTAAAGGGCTTTTTATAGGAATGCCAAGGGGTGGAGCAAAGACCTCCTCTTAGCATAGCCAAGAGAAAAGTCTTCCAATCACGTAGAAACCATACACATGGTCAGACAGTCCTCTAATGCAGCTCTGCTGGGTGAAGCAAGCTCAGATCTCACTAGGAAAGTTTTAGAGGCGTTGACAATAGCAAAAATGACCATCCTAACCAAAGCAATCTACAGATTCAATGTAATCCCTTTCAAAACCCAACACGTCTTCACAGAGCTTTTGTTTATTGGTTTGTTTTTTGTTTTGTTTTGTTTTTTGAGATAGGGTTACTCTGTGTAGCACTGACTATCCTGGACTCACTTTGTAGACCAGGCTAGATACACAATCAAGAGATTCACCTGCCTCTGCTTCCAGAGTGCTGGCACTAAAGGCATATGCCACCACTGCCCAGCATCTTCACAAATCTTGAAGGGACAATTTTCAACTTCATATGGAAACACAAAAACTCAGGATGGCCAAAACAATCCTCAATAATAAAGGAACTGCTGGGCTGGGCAGTGGTGGCACACGCCTTTAATCCCAGCACTCGGGAGGCACAGGCAGGTGGATCTTTGTGAGTTCAAGGCCAACCTGGTCTACAGAGCGAGATCCAGGAAAGGCGCAAAGCTACACAGAGAAACCCTGTCTCGAAAAACCAAATAAATAAATAAATAAATAAATAAATAAATAAATAAATAAATAAATAAATAAATAAATAAA